>BGNK01002013.1:2883-35903 GCA_003297005.1 Symbiodinium sp. clade A Y106
GAAGATGACATCATGCATTGTTTGAATTAGAGTTGAAGCTGAGATATGAACTTATGGGTGATACTTTTGTACTACGTTTTGAAGTCATCTGTCCATGGACTGCCTAGTGTCCTACTGGTTCTTTGTGCTTCAGCTGAGAGTAGGACACTAGGCGGGACGTGTCCGCACCACTACAGTTACTTTATCTGTTTGATAGATCTCTTGTTGCTTCGCAGTAGTGACATGCATCCCAGCATCCCATGAAGCGTAGAATGTGTTCTTTCCAGCACGCTGTCTCGCATGATGGGATGATCACAAGACCCCGAGCCTTGAATCCGAATTCAGCTCTAAATCCGAAGCCAAAACATAAGGAACTCGAGGAGCTTGAGCCAAGGTATCATAACAGGGACGTGCATTGCAAGCTACCTGCTCTCCCTATTGTGATAGTTGAGCTAGCTGTGTCACTCCGACCACGCTCCCACCATGAATAAAGCCTGAACCCTAATGTAAACTACAGCCAGATCCGAGTTGCGAGAGTGTAATGTAAACTACCGCATCCCACCCCTCCCCAAACTTAGCCCCGAATATAGACTTAAAGTATCTGAAGCCCTCGAGCCTAGACCCTGAACCCCACACCCTTTCCAAGCCCTCAGCCCCACCGCCGAGCAAGGTTAAAGATTTGTCGTCTGAAGTGGCCAGTCTAGGGTCAGGGGATTAGGGTTTAAGTATCTGCAGAGTACGGAGGTTCGGACCCTCAGTCAGGCGATTGCACAAGTCCTGATTCAAAAAAAAGGTAATTAAACCCTATACCCTGAACCCTAAACCTTATACCCCCGAACCCTACACCCTAGACGCACAGCCAGCGGCCCGGATCCTGGCAGAAGCAGAGAGCACGTGTAGCAAGGGTAGCAGGGAGGGCGCATAGTGCTTAGGGCTTAGGGGTTTATAAACCCTGAGCCCTCGCGGATGCGGGTGCTAAGAGTCTCTTTCCGGTCAGGCTCAGCAGGTGAGCAGCTTAAGAACGAACGAAGACGGAACTATACAGAAGTTGGCGCTCGTAGCTACGCGCTGAATCCGATCAGACGGTCTGCTGCATGCATCATTGAAATCATAGGCTGATCAGCTGATCTATGCTGGATGTTCGGAGCTTTTGCTTTAAAATGGTGGGGCCCACCCATCCTGCCATAGCCTTGAACACGCAGGGTCGGCGGGAGATTTCAGTAAAGAACTCAGCCAGCTGTAACACTGCCAAGTCCCTTGGCAGCATGCCGAGCTCCGTACCTGACGCGGCCCTAAACCCCGGGTCGTGCAAAAGGAAACCCTACCCTGAGCCCTAAGCCTTAAACTCTAAACCCTAACCTTGATCCCTGTTCAAACCCTACGCCCCTAAGCCCCAGACCCTTGAAACTCTGAGCCCCAAGCCCTCAAACTCTAAGCCTTAAACCCTTAAACCCTTATGAAGAGCCCAGGCCCCGCACCGCTTCGACCCCGAGTCCCCCCGCGAGGGCCCGAGATGGCGCTTCGCACTGTGCCCGGCCTCAAACTTCAGGGACTTCGGGAGGGTCAAGGCTTGGTAGCTGAGTAGGTAACCTTTCACCTTTTTAGGTTTTTTAAAGCCTTATTACCAGAATTGGAAAATGTTAACCTTATTTCGGCTAGGGTACTCAGCCCCTCAGAAGGGGTTTAGGGCTTAGATGCCAAACTGGGCATCGTGGGTTTAGGAATTAGGTAGTTGGGCTTACACTTGGAGGCACTTCAGAGAGACCTCGTTCAAAAAGGGAGCTGGGCTTAAGGAAACAGGGGAGTTGGGTTTAGGATGGACAGGTGTTCTGTTGTAAATAACCAAGGCTTCAGAGACTTTGGGAGGTTTGCATGTAAGGGTTTGCAAAGGCTTGGGGAGGTTTGCGCACGAAGGGTTTATGCAATTATCTGGCTTTGTGCTTAGCTTTGGATGTTTATGTGCTTGATAGCAACGGATTTCTTTCGGTTTTTGTTTAATAGGTTTTTGTTGAGGCTTGGTTTGAGTTTTACAAAGATTTACTTTAAAGCCTTTGTTGTTTTTCGATGTTGAGGTTCTCCGGTGCTGATATGCGTTGCTAGTCCATGCGTTGCAAAGCTCTTCATGTTGAGAATAGCCTTTGGGTTTGCATGCGCTGCTGGCTGCGAGTGAGGTGGTTCTTCCCTAAATCCTCAGAGATGCATTTTTAAACTCAAGTGGGAGTTTCTGAAAATAAGGGACACCATATTTTGGGGTCCCTATAATAAAATTCTCCTACTATTTAGGGTACTATACTGGGGCCCCCTGTTTTCGGAAACTCCCAAGTGAATGTTGCTTTTACTTAGCAGACTGTTTATCCCAGTCGGGGCTGGAGGAGCTTCGCATCTTTTTGGAGGGGGTGCAAACGGAAGCATTAATGTTGGGCGATTTGGTGGCATATCGGAGTCATCAGGGTTGAGGCAGAGAAGGATCAAGGCATGTGGACAGCACACCCTCAAGACTGAAAGTCTCGTCTGGAAGGTGAAGTTAAGCTCCTGTGTCCGGCTTCAGTCCGATCCTGTCTCTCTGCCGTGCCAAGGTTTGCCACGTTGGTGGAAACCAAGGACCTAGCCCGAGTCCGGAAACTCACGAATGAATGGAACTAGCCACGACCTAAGTTGCAGTTCCTTTCGGAGCTCTTCAGCACATCACACGACCGCACGAGTCGCATACAGCTGACATGCTGTTATACGTAATATAGGGGCCTTAGCAATTTGTATAAGTATAATCAGGAACCCCTGAAACTAGTATTGGCAATTATTCGGGCCTTTCCATTAGTTGCTCAGCAACTCTGATGGCAGCGTACCAATGATCTGCGTTCAAGCGAACGACAGCGCTCAGGCAAAGCAGGAAGCTCATCCGACCGGAAACTTTAAACCCTCAATCCCTAGCAATAGCAATGGTAATAGCAATAGTAATAGGAACTAGTAATCGTACTAGTTCTAGTACTGTAATAGCAATAGTAATAGCAGGAGGAGTAGTAATAGCAGTAGTAACAGTAATAGTAATAGCAATATTAGTTGTTAGTACTCGTGTTACAAATACCAATAACCAGTATTGGAGGGCCAAACATACAGCCTTGCTTCATGGCGCGGAGCGTTGACCCTCTCTGGTACTCACTGTCTCCATCCGGCCCCATCACACTGGTGCAACATGTAGTGGGTATGGGGCCTCAGTAAGAATGGGGCTTGTGGGTTTATCATACTGAAAGAACCACCAGAGGGTATCATGACAAGGAGTTATTTAATTGTGCCACTCTGAGAAGCGCTTAAATTGAAGGGCGCGGGCATGCCTTGCAAGCAAGATCACTTCAACCCGTGAAACCTAGAGTCCTAGAGCCCTCAACCCTGCCACCGGAAACCCTGGAGGACCACTACAAGGAGCAGAACTTCCCGTTGGATGCCATGCGCTTGAAGCTGCCTGTCTGTTCTGGAGCAGAGAAGTTGAAAGGGGCTTCAGTGAGGCTTCAGGCTTCAGGGTTCGCGTCGCTTGACTGATGAGAGGTTGTAGAATGGGCTGCAAGAACTCTACTCAGGCTAGGGAAAAAGAATGAGCCAAGAAGCGTAGTTGTCAGTGTACTTACAGCCCTGCTTTTTCGCACCCTGACCTTACTAGACCCTGACGCCACCCTCGAGTTCAGGAGCACAGGGAAGCGGTCGCAAACACTCCGAATGGCTATTCGCCAGCCCGAAAATACTAATATTAGTAGTCATCATTACAATAACAATCATCTTCATAACAATAGATATGACAATAGTAACAATATTCATAATAATAATAGCAGTAACTTTGACCTGGCTTGACAGCGTCTCAACTTTTCTGGCCTTTAGTTACACAGAGGTGCTCGTCCGATCGCCTGGCTCCTCCTGGCGCAGAGCTGCCGCAAACCGGTGAGAGTTCTGGGCTTCCGGTACTATAGGGGCCTAAACAGTTCCTTGTTATGATTATAGTATAATTGGCCCCAACACCCTATTCTAATTATTAAGGCCCCTATAGTACAGGGTTTGGTGCTTGAGGATGTGTTTTGTCGGGTTCTTTAGGGGACCCGCACTCGGGAGCAGCGGGCAAAACGGGGGTGGGATGGGCCTAAATCTAGGCAGGATAAAGGAGAAGTGATTTTGGGGCCTTTCGACAGTCGTCGCGGAGCCACCATAGAAGCCCGTGTGCATGCTCGTTACATGCTCCTTACGTCAAAACCTGTAATCTCAAACCTTCCACCCTGCACTGCGGGCGCAGGGAAGAACCTTCCACCGTTTTTAGATGCAGACAGCCGACCGAGGTTTCATCTCATCTACGGGGGTGGCCTCCAGGAGCAAGCTATGCCCGAAACCCCCGTGATGGGATCCGTACAGCTGCAGAATCCATGTTGCTGACAAGCTGAAGAGCACTCCACTGATGTTCTGCGTTCTTCTGCTTCTTAAATAATAGAGAAGCCGGCATAAATACCTGTGCTGTGTTTGGGGGGTTCGTATACTATCATGTACCCCAACGCCCTATTCTAATTCTCATATCCAACAAGTTGAAGCATCCTGCAAAGCAAAACCTATGGAGTTCATCATGGCCACTTCGGCAGCCACTACCATCATCATCAACATCAACATCAGCATCATCATCTTCATCGTCATGACCATTGTCATTCTCAGCATAGCAGCTTCTGGGTCAGAGAGGATTCTGAGCTGACGATGCTGATGCGCACCTTGCCGGCCTATTTATGCCTTGCTGGCAGAGCCTGTGACAGGGGTCAGTCTTTTGTCGTTGTGGATTTTTTTATTCGTGTTGCTGCTACGACGATTGTCAATCACTCTCACCGCCTTAGCCAAACGCCGAACCGAGCTTGTCTCAGACGAGGCTTTGGCTTCATCATCGAAGATTACTCGAAGGAGGTCTTGATTTCTTTGTACGGAACTGTTGTTGGTGGACTAGGGCTGGACAGAATGTTTTAGCGATTGGGGTTTTGTTTAGGGCTGTTGCGGCGGTTTAATTCGGGTTTCCAGGGTTTAGGACTTTTGGGGAGTTTGGTTGTTGAAGGGTTCAGGGTCAAAGGTCTAAGACTGCGAAGGTGTCGATCACGACGCCTGACCTCCTCACGACGATAGCCTGTCCCGGATCGCATTCCTGACAATGTGAATAGCAAGGGACTCACGTGGCGAAGCCTCAGACAGCTGCCAGGTGGAGTACATAAAGCGGAAGTGCTGCGAGCTCTGCCCGCACCGGGAACGGAGCCCTTCGATTCAGATCAGGTTCAAGAGAGTCGCACAGGCTTTCCTTTGGCTGCTCGTTGGGCTTCAGGCCTGTTGTTTTTTTTGCGTTTAAGTTTGAAGCGAGCATTATTTGTCATACTTGTCCTTCCAGCTCCTTATCCTAATGTTCAATGCCTGTTAGAGTATAGAGGGATCTGAGAGTTGACTTTGAGTAGGGGTTGTGCTGAAATCTGAGGCGATGGCTGGGCGACCACCTTTAAGCTGTTCGCATGGAGGGCCGTCGCCTACGCACCTTGGGTAGAGCATGGCTCGGGTACTCTTCAATTCATTCCTGGGGGCTCGGGCTACTGGTTGCGTAGGAAGTTTAAACGTCGCGCGCCACATGTGCTTCACAAGCTTCGTCATGTATCACACTACCACCATGCCTCATCATGGCCCGTGGACTTCACTTGGTTTCCAGGACCGAAGCCTTGAAGTCTAAACTCCAAAGCAGCCCCTGCTTTAGCTGATCCGAGTGTGAGAACTTGGAACGAAAAGACCTGCAATCGAAAACCCTAAGGCTCTAAGATACCCGGAGCCAAACCTTGGTTCTTGTTAAGGGATTCAGTTTAAGTTGTTATAGTAAAGAAACCATATTAAACATATGATGTTAAGGGATTCAGTTTAAGTTGTTATAGTAAAGAAACCATATTAATTATTAAACATGATTTGCTATAGACCCTTATTATGGTAACTTAAATTCCAGACACTCAGAACATCCCTGAAAACCGGGCCTTGAATGCTCGGCTCGGGGCTCCCCGCTACCCTATGCCGGTTTAGAGCTTGCGGGCCCTCAGTCCTACAAGAAATCTTTACCGTAATAGCAGTTTTTCAAACTTCTTATACTACACTGCACTATGAAACCGTAGACGGTCAAAGACTGTAATATGAATGTAATATATGAAACTTGTCGATCAAGACGCTGAGCCTACACGGACCTGAGTTGGCTTTCATGTCAGCTTGGATCTTGCGCTTAGAGCGTGAGGCCACATATATATATATATATATGTATATATACACACACACATATATATATGTATCAACATCGGTGCCCATGTCAGGTTAACGCATCTTTATGTACATACATACATACATACTTACATATATATATATATATACACATACTTGCAAGATACAAATACTTATGAATGCATGTTTGCTGTTTATGTATTTCCATAAACAGGCATTGCGAAAGCTCTGCGAAGTCGCGAAGGTTTGCCGTGTCATCCGCAGGGAATGTTCAACAATTTTCATACGGCCCATGTGATGGAATGCCCTGACTATAGGTGTAAAAGGGCTCTCGAAGTTTCCTTTGCCCTGAGGATTTGGTACTCCACGCGGACCTGGACGCTTGCTTCGCGGGCCGTGCACCGGCGCGCTCCCTTGAGGACCTGCAGTTACTGTTGCTTTTGCTGGTGTATATCGTCACTACTGGTGCTGCTTCTACTTCTACTACCACTGCTGCTACTATTTCTACTGCTGCTACTACTTCTACGACTTCTACTACTTCTACTACTGCTACTACTGCTTGTACTGCTACTCCTGCTACTACTGCTACTACTCCTACTGCGATTGCGACAACGACTGCGGCTGCGACTGCGACTGCTACTGCTGCTGCTGCTGCTACGATTGCTACCACCACTACTACTAACTCCTTCTACTACTACTCCTTGTGCTACTACTACTACTACTACTACTACTACTACTACTCGGACGACGACTCCCACACTACCACTACCGCCACCGCTCCTCTACTACTACTACTACTACTCCTCCTCTTCCTCCTCCTGCTGCTGCTGCTATTATTACTACTCCTACTACTACCACAACCACCACCACCACTACTACCCCTGCCACTACTTCTACTACTACTACCACTACTACTACTACTACTACTACTACTACTACTACTACTACCACTACTACTACACCTGCTGCTACTGCTACTGCTACAACTGCTGCTGCTGCTACTACTACTACTACTACCACTGCTACTTCCACTACTACTACCACTACCACTACCACTACGACGACGACGACGACTACTACTACTACTGCTCACGCCGCCACCACCACGCCGCCGCCGCCACCCCACCACCACCACCACCACCACCACCACAACCACAGGTACAGGAATGATGGGGGACGACGGAAAAGCCGCGAAAAAACACTGTACAGCTTGCGAGTAGAGCGAAGCTTGTCCGCTGGTGGATCTCCTGGTCCCAGTACCATACAGCCTGCCGCGGTATTTCCAAAGTACCGTACATCCTGCAACACCCCTGACTGGAGCCTTCAGGCCTGCGTGCCGAAGCCAGCACACCCTGAACCTAAGACCCAGTCGAAAGTCTAAATTCTCAACAAAAAAACTCGAAATCCTGAAGCCTTCAAGCCAGCGCATCTGCTGAATCTGGGTTTTCAGGACCTGGCCGCTGAGAACGTGACCTTCTTAAGCGACGAGTCGCCGTCAGGCGGTGGCTGTTTGGTGTCAGGAGCTGGGTTTATATTGGGAATTTCCGAAAATAGGGGGTACCTTATTTTGGGGTCCTTATAATCTTATAATTGGGATCCTACTATTTAGGGTACTATATTAGGGTCCCCTATTTTGGGAAACTCCCATATGTATCCGGGTTTAGAGAATAGACCTGGATGCCAAAAGGATTCCGGATGCAGGGCTGTTTCCCGGTTCGGCGTGGACTTCGGGCTTAGGCGATGGTGTTTCAGCACTGTCGGGATTGGGGTGAAAGGTAGGGTTGCAAATGTACGTCGTTTTTAACTGAAGGGCCCATGCCAGGAAAGCCCAGAACCCCGAACGCCCAGGAGAGCAAATTCTAAACTCTAAACCGTAAACCTTAAACCGTGTGCGAGTGTGAGCGTCGAAACCTTAAACCCTAAACCTTAAACCCCAAACCCTGAACCCGAAGCCCGAAGCCCTAAGCCTAAACCTGGGAACCCGGCCTAAAGCCCTAAACCCTCCAGACCCGACAAAGGCCCCCCAAAAACCTTGCCAGGTCCTTGTATTTAGTACAGGGGCTTGAATAATTACCAATAATAGTTGGGGGGTTTCCTTATGATGATTGTAGTATAAAAATTACCAATAATGTTTGGGGGGTTCCTTATTATGATTGTAGTACAATATACCCCCAAACCCTCCTCTAATTATTAAGGCCCCTGCATTACGCCCGACCCTGAGTTTAGGGGGGTATCAGAATCAGAAGGTTGAATGCGGCGGCTAAGCTTTCGGGACGAGGCTAAGAGGTCACAATATTGCCCCGCCAGAAAGGCCCGAATTCCATCATCCCCCCTTTGAGGGTGTGTACTGCTAGTTTAGGGTAGAGTAGGGCTTTATAAGGGGTACTCCACTTAGTTCCCCAATACCGAACCTTTAAACTTTTTTGGGTTCTTCTAGTTTAGTAGTAACCGGAAAGTTTAACCTGTAAGTTCAAGAGTTTATCAGTTTGTGTCGGAGTGTTTCGGGTTTCCTACGTCTCCCAGCGGCAGGCCCTGGGTGGCATTCGCACATCTTCGCTCTGAAGCCTTCGCTGGGGAAGTTCAAGGATGCGTTGGGGCCTGTAGGGACGCAACAAGGGGGGTAAGGGGGAGGGGGGTAGGTGACTATACTTCCTTAAATAGGCCTTATTATGTCCTTATTACGGGTTTTAAGGCCCCCTACCCCCTCCAAGGGTCCTTATGATTGGACGATGCTCCACATGAGGGGTTCATGACTGGGGCCTGTTGGGGTGAACAACTCTAGGTAAACCCGACACCAGAAACCCGAGGCAAACATGTAAAGCCCCTATAGCGACCGAAACCTGCCTGTGGTTTAGATGGCAGCCCCTCATTTTCTGGCACTCCCTTTTCGAGTTTCTGGCAGCCCTAGGTTCCTGCGACCCTGCTGTCTGCAGTCCCTGCTAGTCCCTCAAACCCTGCTGCGCTGTCTTCCTATCTTGCACCATATGCGACATTCAGGGGTTGTCCCAGTAGCAATCTCAGACCTTGAAGCCGTGCCTGCTTGAGCGAGTGTGCGTGTCGAAACTGAAACCCTAAACCCCTAAACTCAACTCCCAACCCTCACCATCCGAAAGGAAGGGAGAGAGGGCGAGGAGAGCGAGGGTTGCTTAATGGCATTCGGGCTGTCATCCCCCAGCCCCGTTTAGGGACCCCTAGGTAGGGGTTTCCGAAAATAGTATACCTTATTTTGGGATCCTCATAATAAGGATCCTACTATTTAGGGTACTATATTAGGGTCCCCTATTTTGGGAAACTCCCAGGTACGTAGTGGTCAACGTAAACACCCCTCTGCAACCCGAATGCTGGCACAGTCCTAGTCGGGCAGGAGGCAAGAAACACGACAGCCGAATGCGAATCCCCAGTATCGGGCCCGAATAACTATGGCGATGCTATTCTTGAGGACTCCTTCGTTTGGTTGTAAAACGTCTAGTGTGCGCGGAAGCCCCATCCCAGTCATTGAGTCTTTCAGGTCACTACATAAAGGCCGCTTGCAGCCAAAACTCCTACAATGCGGGCGTAAAAGCGGAACCCGGGACCCTGACTTCGACAAACCTGAAGATTCAAGCAGATGATGGTTGGGGCAAGCATTCGGGCTGGAGATTCGCAGTAATCAGGTTACGAATTTTCGGGATCACGTGCGCACACCAATATCCGAGACCTTGCCAGGACATCATGGACTTCACGCTGGGCAAGCCGCAAGCCGCCTTGAGATAACCACCCTCCACCCTCAACTTCAGACGCCCTTAACCAAAACAATCTGGATCGGGGCCATCTAGTCAGAATTTGGAGCCGTTTTTCTTGTGCTTGGATCCCTGATTTGATGAAGCTTCGGGCGACAGGCCTACACAAGCGGCCCTGGATGTCCAAGTTTGGGGTTTAAAACTGAGGCCTTGTGGCACGGGCTAATTCGCATCATAGTAGTAATGTTGTATTGTGGCTGCTATTACAGAACTCGGGAAACCACAACAGCATAGAACACTAACTTTATCTATTTTCTGACGACTGTTTCGAGAATCACGGCCAACTTCGTGTTGAGCAACCCTTACAACCTAAACCCGAAAGCCCCCACGAATAAAGCCCTAAATCTCTAGACGCTGAACGGCCAAACTTCCTAATCCTCCAATTGCATGCTACTCCGGAGACTGCAACTCAAAACCCAAACCCTTGCTATAGAAGCTTGAAAAACGCCAATACTATTCCCAAGAGCTCCTTGTAGTATCATTCCCAGCAGGTGAATATAACTACCATTAGGGAATTAGGTCCCAAAAGACCATCCCCATTATGGTTTTTGGGATCTAATTCCATAATAGTAGTGTATATGGACCCTCCGGGATTAATACTATACTGTACCCCGTCAAAGCCTAATTTAATCATTGCGGCACTCGATTGAGATGCCGAAACCGCCGGTCGCTTTTTTGGGGCTCAAGGGGGCCTCCCTATAAAACCTTAGGGTGGCCGTGAGCCTATCGAACTGACTCCATGTCATGGCCGAGGAGAGGGATTCAGGTTTAGGATTGAATTAGGGTGCAGGGCACGAAAACCTGCTGGGTTTTGAAAAGCAGGGTTGAATTGGGGGGGTGTGAGGGCTTGAACGTGTAGAGAAATTCAGGAATTGTTTAAACACTGCAACGCCTGCTTTAACGATGTCTTTCTATGATTTCGTTGTAGAGTTCCTTGACAGGGCAGGCATCTTTTCGTTTCGGGCTGATGTAAGGTGCTGCTCAGGGTTTTGGGTTTACAAAGGCCTTAAGTTTAGGGTTTACAGTCTACAGCCAAGATCCAAGAAGGGATTTTGTAGGGCTCTAAGGAGGTTGTAATCATGTTTTCAAGTTCCAGGACCCGACAGCCCAAGCCACAAAGCCCTGGAACTCATATAGCCGTAAGCTTTACAAGCCCCAAACCCCGAAACCCTGTCGTGCTCTATCGTGTCGGGTTTAACTCGGAACATTTTCTTGTGCGCTTTGGAGCTCGGGAGTGGGTTTCAGGGCCACAACTAGACGTTTCAAGATCTCTGGGTTGTGCTGAGGCTTTTCGGTTCGGCGCCCATGTGTGTAGCGGGCCGGACAGGGTTCGATTGTGCAGGACAGCTGCTGGCTGTGCGCGGGCGCTGATAGGCCGGATTGCATAAAATCCCAGTGCCCCAACAACTCCTACACAAATAATAGCCCGGGAAGCTCTGGCGAAACACATCTTGCAAGCCTCATGGAATAAGGAGCTGATTCTTCGATGTTAACTTGTTACTCAATCAGTCCGAGTTGGTTTTGCCCCCTTACATGCTTGCTGACTTCTGTAGTTCTAGCCAGGAGTGGATGTAGACAGATACGGTGGAAAAAGGCATGGAGCACATGCATTGTGACATGCATTTCAGATATCTGCAGTCTCTACATATTGGCTCTCGGCGGCTTTCTTTGTGTTAGTGCAGTGCTGGGTGACTAAGATCGTGTCCACTTTCTGGTACTGTTTGAGCATGGTGCCACATGAGCATCGCGGCGAGCTGTTGGAACACAAAGACGACAAGGTGAAAATGGTGTACTGGTAGTTCCCGTCAGAAGCCGCATGCTTCACCCAGGGGTTCTGGCAGAGTGTTTGCATTCGGCAGCTTGGCAGCTGCATGATAGGTGTACAGATTGTGCAAATCCGGATTTGATACCTCGGCTAAAGGTGTCTTTTGATTTTGTGTTCCAGCAGCTTGACAAAAGATCAGCATGAGGGCAGCGCTCTTGCTTGTGCCTGTGACTCGATGTACAGTTTTTCCCCCCTCCCGGATTCGACAAGTCCAGGGGCCATCTCAGTCATCGTCTGTTGTGTATTATTCGCGTGTGCAGACACGCCCCGTCCTTCGGTGACTTGCTGAGGCGGTTCAAGAAAAGGGCGAAGCATGCTTGCATCCACCCAGACCTTCCAAAATCCTTTAATATACCTTAAATCAAAATTTGGGATCCTACTACAATCTGAGGTATGTTCCTTGATAAAGGAATTTTGGAAGGTCTGGGCACCCTCGCAGCTGCTTTCGAAGACAGCGTGTCTACTCCGGAAGGCGTCCTCGCAGTGACCGCGCACTGTGCCCAGGCAACTGAGACCGTGCATCTCCCTGAAGCCGAAAGTGGAAGAGCTCTTAAGGGACATAGGGGCCCAAATGAATGGGGTTCCCTTTAAAGGGTTCTTAAAACGGGTCCTATTAGGGTTACTATAAGGGGTGCTATGGGGGTGTTCTTTTGGGGCCTTAATAGGGTTCGGGGTGGGGCTGGCTTTATGACAGGAACAGACTGATTAGCTTCGTCATTCTTTGCCCCTGGCTGGGTCAAGCTGTAGGTTGAGGGACCCAGCGAACCCCTAAACTCTAAACCCTAAACCCTACACCCTAAACCCCTAAAGAAAAACCCTGAAAAACAAAGAGCACGTAAGGATGAAGGCTTGGGGGGTTCGTCGGATTTTGCGGTGGGCTCAGAGCAGCTGTGAAGCCGAAGGCACGCGTGATTTGTAAATCATCGAAGGCCCTAAGCCGACACCCTGCTATTGTTACTCGTATACTACTATTACTACTATCACTACTATTACTACTAGTACAACTATTACTACTGTTACTACTATTACTATTACTATTGTTACTATTATTACTGCTACCTCAACCGTGAATTCCAACCGTGAATTCCCAAGCAAAACATGATGAGAGGGCTGTTGTATCCTGAGGTCGTTGAATTGAACCGCAACCCTCTTGGTCATAGAATCCTACGTGACATAGAGCCACTCTTTGCATTAAGGCAAGCACGAGTGGGGATTGCTTTCCCACCTAATCCCGCACTTTCGTTGCATCTGACTTTGAAGTCATACCAACAAATGCAGGAGAATCTCTCTGTGAAGCTATGTGAATCGTAGCAGGTAGTTTTCTGGTGTAAAGTTCCTCAATCCACGACCTAAAACCAAGGTCCAGGGACCCACGCCCTAAACCCCGTTAAGCCCAAGAAGACTGACAGGCCTCCCAGCAAGAGGCCTGCGACGAGGTCGTGACGCTGCTTCAGCGTGCCCCGCCCCGGCAGAGCTTACGCCTTCCGTTTAGGTTTGGTCTGGCGGTCGTTGAGCAGGGCAGAGTTCGGGCCGTATACGGGTGCAGGAGGTAGAATTTAGGAGATCAAAGTTGAGGGTACGCGTAACTCCAAAATGCTCCTGCCGCGACGACAGACTTGCGAGAGTCCAAAACCGGCTGCTATTCCTGGTTTCATAGTAACGGCTTAGTGCTGCTGTCATTGCCATGGAAAATGTGATAAGCACCCATGGTCCTGTGATTATCATCACTCCTGTTTCTGTCCTTCTTACGCAGGACAACCCGATTAGCACTTGCATATAGAAGCCTTATATGCAACCCTTTAGAACGCTATGCCCCTTGACAAAAGCTCAAAACCCTAAACCCTAGCCCTAGCAAAAACCAAAGAGGAAGCCTTCCCAGCCCTAGGCTTCCGGCGCAGCCCCTCTGCGGAGCCTGTGAGCTTGCAGGATGCAGCGGCAAGGGCCGGTTCCTGGCCCAACAAATGTGGCTTTGGTTTTTTTGTGGTGGTTGAGGGCTTATTGGTCTTCTTTTAGATTTCGTTGTTGTTTGGTTCAGGGCTTGAGGTGATACGTCGTATACTGTAGGGGTTTGGGCGTAACTAGGGTTTGCTTTAGGTGATATTGGGTATGGGGTGTCGGGTGACCGGGAGATGCAAGAAGGTGGAAAAGCTCAGGATTTGTAAAGGCCTTCCACCTCCCTTGATACTAGCACCCCACCAATCCGGACCTCAGATCTCTTGAACCCTGATGCTTGGAAGAGCGACGTCATCAAAGCAAGAATCTGATCCGTCCACAGCCAAACCGTGTGACAGTCGCCACTTTTGGAGCACGAATGTGCCAACACCCAAACCAAAAACACACACATTGCAAAGTAGATTGCCGGATCGGGAAGGGAACATCGTAACATTGGAAACCTGCTGCAAATTCAAATTTTCTTCCTTCGAGCAAATATAACGTTGCGATTTTCTGTTCCGGGTTCGCGTTTTTGGCAATGTGCAAAGGCCCCTTGACAGCTCAAAATCGACTCCGTGTGAGCCTGGTGCAATTCGATGCATCTTCTGCCGAACTCGATCCTACTGCAGCCCTGGCGCCCTAAACCCGATGCAAGCAAGCTATCAACCCCAAATCCTGAACCGTCGTCACAGGACCCTCACCAACCCTAAACCCTAAGCCTTAGCTTTTCCTCGAGATGAGGGTGCGGGAGACTCTGGCAGATGAAGCTGCTCAAGCTTGTGCCCCCAGTAATTGGCTTCGAATCTGTCGCCGTAGTCAACTCTTTATAGATTCCATATAAGCCATATCAAAGGCTTGTAAGAACACGAAGACTTATAAGGACTTAAAGTTAACCATAAGCCCTGATAAACCCTTACAAGAACCCTAAATTCTGCCAAAGCAACCCTAAACCCCAAACCCGAGACCCCCAACCGAAAGCAACGCCTGAAGCCGATCCTAAACCCTAAGCCCCTAAAGCCCTAAACGCCTAAACCCTGAACCCTAAACTCCTAAAGCCCTAAAACCCTCAACCCCTAAACTCCTAAAACCCTACAACCCTCAACCCTCAACCCTCAACCCTAAACCCTAAAGCCCTAAAGCCCTAAAGCCCTAAAACCCTAAAACCCTAAACCCTAAACCCTAAACCCCTAAACCCCTAAACCCCTAAAGCCCGAAGCCCTAAACTCTAAAACCCTAAACCCTAAACCCCTAAAGCCCTAAACTCTAAAACCCCTAAACTCCTCAAGCCTGACCCCTCCTGCTGCCCAGCATCCCTGGCGCGGGAGCTTACCCGAGAGGAGATCCAGGGACTGCCCCTGAGATCGAAGAAGTTTTAGGGGTTTGGGGGGTTTAGGGTTTGGGGGTTAGGGTTTTGGGGTTTTGGGGTTTTAGGGTTTGGGGATGTTTAGGGTTTATGGGTTTGAGGGTTAGGGTTTAAGGGTTTAGCGGTTAGGGTTTTAGGTTTTGGGGATGTTTAGGGATTTAGGGTGTAGGCCTCGGTCAACTCCGGACGAAGTGGAAAGCCTGTTGCAAAAGGCCTTGGTCAAGATGATTGCAGCAGCACGCAACAACAACGAGCAACAATCATTTTGGATGGTTTGAGAGTTTGGAAGTGGATGTCCAAGACTACGTGTGATACTTGCCCACTTCATATTGCTAAGTACTCGCTACCTTTGGTTTTTGTCATCGTTACCAGCAATAGTATCACGAGTTACCGCCACGGTGGCACGTTATGCTCGTAATAGATAACCTAAAAACCACGATCGAATCATGAAGATTCCCATATTCACCGTAACCCGATGAGACCTTCCAACAACTATCAAGCCCTATTCTAGTTATCGGGACCCTAGATTAAGGTCTCGGGAGAGTGTCCTCCTCTGGCTGGTTAGGGTACCGGACAACCCTGTAATAGAGCGGGTGAGGATTGGATTTCTGTTGCAGGCTTCAGGGTTCCGAGACGAACGAGTTGCACTTTGAGCTGGGACCTCAACCCATCCCTTAACCCTAAGCCCGGTTCCTAAACCCTAAGCCCGGCCGATTCTTGTGCCAGTTGTGAATGCTGAGACCTTAGACTTAGACTCCAACAGCAACGAAGGATCCGCGGCACCGGCTATGCAGACAGCGCATCCTGGCTAAGGTTGCAGAAGTCAAACTCGGCAAGCCTTCGATCTAGAGGCTACAAACACTAGGGTTGTGCGCATACGTAGTTTATACATACTATAAGGCTATAAGTGTTAGTACCAGGCTTACTATTAGTGTAACGAACTTACTATCAAAGCTCTTGGGTCTCGGGTTGTTTGTTTTGCGCCCGAGGTCTCAGGCTTTTTCAGGCTCTAATTCAGCCGGACCCATCACCGGTTTCACTTTTCTTCAAAAATCGCCACTCCAACAGGCATGAGCCTTGAAGAAGGTTATTGTTACTGTCCAATTTTCTTCAAAAATCGACACTCTAACAGGCATGAGCCTTGAAGAAGGTTATTGTTACTGTCGATGCGTGCTTCAATCAGTCAAGCAGGGCGGCTTAACATCGGGGTGCCTTACCTCAACTACAACTGCCTGCCCTGAGAACGACACATGCGCAGCGCGCGTCATTGCTAGGCTCAGGTTTTGGGATTAGAATCATAAAATGGCGGGGCTTTAACTTTGTGCTCTGGGTTTGATGTTGGGGGCTCCCAACCTCATGTTTTCATTTCGTAGCTGATTGTATCGTCGTGAAGTTCGATTCCTTACGCTTATGGTTTCTCTCCTATATTTGCCATTCTTCTCTGTATTATGTTTTCTGCTTGGCCCCCTCTCCTTGCTCCATCAAGGGGAGCCAGCGGACGGGACACGTCTGCACAACGAGATAGGACGCGGGAACTGGGCCATCGTCGCATTGCCAGCATAGCAAAAAAAGATAGGTTAAGTAAAAAACCTCGCTGTCTTTCACGCAGGATTGGCCAGTCGCAGTATTCCAGACATGTTCAAGGCATAGCCTGGGCTTTTGGAGTACCATACTTTAATACTTATTTTCTTAAAGGAGCCATTATGAAATACCCTAAACCCTAAACCCTAAACCCTAAACCCTGACCTGGTTACTTAAAAGCCCAGTAGCCAGACCCTGGGTTCCCCCAGTTGTTTCCTTTTCTTGGGACTCTTGGCTTCGAGGTTTAAGAAAGGTTTCAGGTTTGGGCTGGCCTGTGATCTTCCACCTCCATTCCAATCTTGAAGCCCAGGACGTCCAACGGTTTAGGGTTTATGGGGTGTCTGGGTTTAGGGTTGCCCTGAACCCTCAACCCTCAACTCCAATTCCTCAATTCCTCCCGGGCTGAGCCGAAGCCCCAGCCCAGGTGTACAACCCTCCTCCGGGCTTCTTCGTGGGGAACACGGACCCGGTGCCACGGAAGGGCATCCCCTCCCTCAACCTCCAGGCCGGCAATGGCCAGGATCGACATAGGGCTGCTGTCTATGCACGTATGTATGTATGTTATGTATGTATGTATGTATGTATATATATACATACATACATGCGCGTCGATACAGATCATGTCAGGATTTACATGGGTCCTGTCCTGACATGAGCTCAGGGTTGGAGGGGCAGGCATAGCTGCAGAGCCCTGCTTCAAAAAAGAGACATTAAGAGCGATACGTATGTAGGAAGTCTCTCTAGGGGCTCTTAAGGCTGCCTACCATGCCGGGAAGCAGATGAGCTTGAGCTTGCTCCGGACACTGTCATGGCGGTGAGTGTAGGCTTCATAGTAGAGGCTAATTAAGCCATGAAAGTTACAGGCTGCATCGAGGTCATGGGAGGCTTGCGCTGCCTTGCGCACTCGAGTGGCCCATGTTAGAAGGGATGGGTTTGCACCTTTGAGTTAATTTTTGGAGTGTTTGGCGGATCTGCCCCTGAATGCCAGGATAATGGCCAGGGATACCGCACCGTGCAGCCAGTACAGATTGGCCAGGCGCAGCTGCCTGTTGACTGCTTGTGGAAATGTCATGACTGCGATGATGGCGCTTACCAGCCATGCATAGAGCATGTGGCATATGATCACATCCGGGGTTGAAGTCTAGGCCCTTTAAACCATATCCAGACAGCATCCCTGAAACTGCTTGGCAGTTTTTAGACACTGCACACAGGCAGAACAAGCATGTATTATGGTCAGCCCACCCCAAGCCCTCTACTAAATCCCACGCCCGACCATGCTCTAGACACCTGAAGATGCAATCCTAAGCCACCGAAGTTTACAGCATCTTTCGATGACTCCAGATCCGAAGCCACAGCCATGTCCTCCACCCTACAATGCTACAAGTACATGGGTAGTTGTCAAAATTGGGGTCCCTTTTTGGATACCCTAAATAATAGGTGCCGTATTATAATATGGACCCAAAAAGGGACCCTAATTTTGACAACCACCCACATGTTAAGTTCTAGAAGGTTTTTTAAATGGACAGCAGTCAGGTACCTGGAGCAGAAAACAGTTAAACAGGCCCTGGAGAATTGGCGGTAGCCTCGGGCTAGTAAAGCTAGGACTCATTGGTTGTTCATAGAACAACAAAGCGCAATGTGGTGATACCGCTCTGCTGATTAGGATGGTGATTTCGAGCCGGAGGACGCTGAAGGTTGGCGTGGAGAAGATGATGAGGATAATGATGGTGATGGTCACTATGGTAGGCTTATGTTGCCGACGCGCATTTCCTCAAAAGATTCGGACAGATGATACTCGAGACCAAAAACATATCTCACTTACCGTCGCCTCTATTCTGTTTCCTGCCGCGCCACCCGCTGCCGTGGCTGCAATTGCTAAGTACAGCACCTTGAAAGGTTTCACACTGCTAGAAAGGTTTCACACTGCTACTTGATTCATCTAAGCCATAGCAGGAAACAGAAACCTCTGTGGCAAGCCCTAAGCTGTGCAGGCCACGTCCTTCCCGTCCACCCTTGCGGTGGCAGCCACATGGGACGAAAGTCTTGGCCGTGCCTGGGGCGAGGCTTTCCGTTTTGTTTTGAATGAGGGCTTCGAGGTTTTGGGGCATAGTTTGTTATGTAGCAGCTTATTTGGATTGCGATTGTTATTATCAACGTGGTTGCTATTACTACTGTTATAGCTGCTGCTATTACTTCGACAACAATAAGAATACACATGATTGTTATTTCAGGTATGTATTATCACTGCTAATTACTATTTGGCGTGATTGTTATTAGTGGCTTTATTTTTATGATTATGACTACTATTTTTGTTTACTGTTAGTATTATTAGTATCACGATGAGGATTATTATCGGCTAATATCATTCGTGGGCTCCCGATTAAGAACACCTCTCGTGTTCTGTCATCAACGTCTGCTGATGGAGGCTTTGGGCAAAGAGTTCCTCACCAAGGGTGCCAACGTCCTACTGGGCTTCTTGGCTTCATTTCGGGGTGCTGGGGCATGTTCCCCGAGCTAGCACAGACGCCTTCCATCGACGGGATGAACACTATGGCTGATGGACAATGTCTTGCAAAACACTACATGTGATTACATATTATGATAAACCATGGAGCATGTTCTTTATCATGGATAGCTCGTGTTTGTGTCCATCGCAGCAGCGCCACCACAACCACGTGCACCACAGCCCCTCACCCCGACTCCCTCGACCACCCAAAGGGTTTAGCGAATAGGTTTTCAGAGCTTAGGGGCAGGGTTCAGAATCTAAGCACGGAAGATCCGTCGGCAAAGCAAGTGCGACACCATGGAAAGGCAGTTTCCCAAAACCACTAGACTAGACCGAAACATCGCAAGGATACTGCGACTGTCGGCAGGTAAAGAGGTTGCGAAAAGAACAAAAAGCACAACGACCCACTGTGATACCATCAGGACCGGCCCTGAACGTGCACCGCGTGGCCCGAGGGGGTCGCAATGCGACCCGGCGGCAAACCACAGCATCAAAGCCACCCAACAAAGTTTAACCGGGAACACACCCACGGTGCCCGCAGTAAGATGAGGGTTTAGGGTCTGGGGCCTAGGGGTTACGGCGGAGTTTGATATAATATAGCAAGTCGGAGACACTCGCTTTCAAAGTTCTTATTGACGAAGCTCTGAAACGCCAAGTATAGGTTGTCCGGATTGAGCAACAACGAAGCATCTCTCAATATCTCTCACTAGCTTTTCTGACTGCAACATACTGCAGTTACACTCTCGGATGCTGGCTTAGCCCGCCATGCCGTCACAGCTAAATTTAGGCGAAACTTTGCAGACTGCGCCATGTATTTGAGTGAGGACGTGGATGTTGCTTGGGGCACGAATGTACATTGCCGATTGCATGCGTGAATTCTGGCGCTGCCCTGTGGTCCGCCTGCGTATGACTTTCTGGCGAACTGGAATAATTGTGAACTCACCACGGCCCCGTTTGTGCGAAGTGCTGCCCTGTTTTCACGGACTTTTCCGAGATTCTCCTTCCGGGTACTAGCTTTGCATAGTCGAGTCGCCATGTCTGAGAAAAACGGGCTTTTGCTCGGATTTTCGCTTTATGCTCACATGAGAATTCTGTCAGGCTCAGTCCGAGGTCAGGCAAGGATTAGGGTTTAGGGATTAGGGATGTTGATGCACCACTAAGCCTTACAATCACCGTAGACCGCACAACGGGCTTCTGGGGACTTGGCTTTGAGGGTCGTGGGGTTAGGAGCTTGGGGTTATAGGGGAGTTTCCGAAAATAGGGGTACCTTATTTTGGTGACCATACAATAAGGATCCTACTGTTTAGGGTACTATATCAGGGTCCCCTATTTTCGGAAACTCCCATAGGGGTTTAGGCGAGACCACGCACGCCTGCTGCGAAAAAGGGTTTAGCTGTGCCTTGTTGCCGGCATTGAGGGCACACCGCCTTTAAGGACATTTCTAAACCAGCTTGAGAAACAGAGACTGTGTAGTTTGTGCTGGCACTCTCTCCCGCCCCAAAGTCGTCTTCCTTAGGTTTTACATAAGAGCCTTGCGGGCGACCCGCCTGGTATGTCTGCGTCCTCCGCGACCTTGACCAGTATTGCCTCCCACTATGTCCGATTGCCTCAATCCTCAGTGGCTTCTGCCTCTAACTTGTTCGCCGACGAGCGCCGAAACCCTTGAACGCTTCAACCCAAAAGCCTTGGGCTTTAAGCGGCCGAACCTTAAACCGCATAAACAACTATACCATGACCACTTTACCCTAAACCAGGTAGAGTACCTTTCCGGCGAGTCGCCCTACCTTGGCGCCCGCCTGGTTAAGGGCTACATTGAGGGTGTCCACTCTCAAAACGTGCCTGGCAAGTTGTAAGGACTTGTGGTTTGGGCGCTTTCGGGTTTCGGGTTTTCTTTTTGTTCGTTTGTTCTTATGACTACCATTAGACTTGTTAAGGGCTTGGTGTTTGTTCGGTTTTCTCTTCGAATGAATGCTTTTGAATTTCAGGGCTCTAAGTCCTGATCACAGAGATCGCTGACAATACCCGGGGCTTGCTTTCCGAGGCCCAACCCAGATTCCTGCAAGCTCAACCCTGCACCCAAGCCTACCAATATAAAGGGCCTGGAAATCAGACGGTTTAACTTCGGGCATCTGAATACTGTATTCAGTGCTATCAAGTATCCAGGAGCCTGTAAAACAAGTTCGCTATAAAATCGTATAGACCCCTACACCCTAAACCCCTCAACCCTCAACCGCATTAAGCAAGTGCCCTGGAGCCCCGAATCCCTGACATGCCTGGGCGACCTGGCGCTTAGGGTTTAAGGTTTTGGTTTAGGGTTTCGGGGTTTTGGGTTGAGGGGTTGGTTTCTAAATCTCAAGATACCTGTGCGACAACGACACTTTTCACGCGGGGTAATGAAGGGTTCAAGGATTTTGGAGGGTCTGGTGGCCAGGTTTTAGGAAGCTTTGTGGTTTTGGTAAGTTTGGGGTGCTTCGAATTTTGTGGCCTTGTCTCAGTCACAAGATTCAGAAGAAGTGCCTCAGGGTGTCGGATTCGGCGCTCAAGAAGCCCAGGTGCTCACTGTCATGAAGCATTTCATCACGAATAACCAAGAGACCAACCGATTCTCGTCCAAGACATCTGGATCTCGGACGGGATGCAACAAGATCCCAAACTCTAAGCCTAAAATCCTCACAAGCCAAGCAGGGCAGCTCGAGATTTCAGCTTCTTTCTGTGAGTTAGGCATAAAGATTACCCTGACGTTTTTTTAAGCAAAGTGGAGGGCGGCCAGACCGCCAAGGCCACGGAGGCAATTAACACAAAAGCTCCATTTCAATTTTCCGCATGTTTAAACCACAGGTTCGCCATTGTAGATAAACTTCACGGCGCGGGAACGGCGGCCACGGAGGTAGTACAAAATTATCTGTTTAAAAGTGTATTTTGGTGGTTCCTTATGAGAATTACAATTATTAGGGCCCCTATATTAGGTTGATTGGGTTTCGGGTTGAAGGCCCAAAGGGGTGATCGTCATACCGGGGCTTCGGGCTTGCAGCTTTAGGTATGTGGTGTAAGAAGGGATTTAGGCTTCTGAGGTGTTGGGGTTTCGGCGGGGTTCAGTAAGTTTTCACCGGTTAAGAAGTCGTCCTGTGTAAGCTCCTGCCAATCAAGCTATTTCCGCTTATTTCTAGGCCCTCGCACTTCAATTTTAGTCTAGGTGTCCAGAGCCTACATATTTTACAGTATTCAGTGTTTAGCTCAATTTTGCTCGTCCAGGTCTTCAGGAGGCAATACCTTCGTTGACCGAGCAGGGTTTAGGATCCGATTGGAGCATGTTGGCCTGGAGATCTGCACAGTTAGTAGAAGTATCCGCCAGCACCTAAACTGGACGAGACCAGACTAGGCCTCAAGCTACCTAAACCTTAAGCTCTGAACCCCTGGGAAGCTACGAAGATCCAGGACGCCAGGACCTGGCTTGGGGTTCAGGGACCCTAAGTTTAGGAGGTTTGTAGCAAAGGGGTAAGGGTTTAGGGTTAAGTTTAAGGGGTTCAGGGCTTTGGGTCCTAAACTCCTGGAAAGTCCCGACTCGCCAGAACTCTTTGAGGGACTATATAACGATATTTCGCCCTAGGAAACACCGTCAACTCCATCGTGGATGATCGGACTCTTTGGGAGGCGGGGGGGCTCAAAGGTTTCAGAGTTTCGGGTTTGAGGGCCGGGTGTTGAGCAGGGCTGGTTCTCGAGATTCGGGTTTTCAGGTGCTTCGGGAGCTTGCCCGAAAGATCGGTACAGTATACTCGCGGAGAGAGAGAGAGAGAGACCAATATACTCTGCACTTTTCGGGGGACCTCAACTATCGTTTTACACTGCCACAAAGCCCCATAACAAATGCGGGGGCCATGTGCCCCGGGGGTCTGAACGCCCCTCATGCTCTGCAGAAGAAGAGAGAGAGAGAGAGACAGATTCGCCGACTCACTGCCACTAACCAAACACACCACCCTATCACAACAGCAGCAGAGACAGCCCTCATCGACCTACTGGTGGACACACACTCAGCTGAAGCCGTGGACGCATGGGATGACGGCTTCCCCCCCAGCCCCCGGCCCCAGACAGACAACAACGAACCACAAGGGGACTGCCAACCGGCAGCCAAGCGGGCCCGGGGGAGCAACAGCATTCACCCAGCAGCAGCTGCAGCAGCACGACAACTCACATCCCTGGGACATGGTCAGCTGTCTGCATACAATAGGCCACTTAGCTACAACAGTGTAGAGCCGCATGTGGCAGCCATCATCCGATGGCTGGGGACTCTGTCGAACGACATTGGGACCCATCTACAACTCCCGCCGGTTTTGGCCTCACTGCGGGGGATCCTCAACGCTATACTGGAACAGCAAACCAGTACAGCGACTTGGGCTGCTATGATAGAGGTCGGGGAAGCACTCGAGGAGCTGATCCATGGTGGGCACCTCGTCCATCACTCGGACGTAGTTGCCCTCGACGTGGGAGGACACGACACAGACCTCGCCCTCCGAACTCAAGACGAAGCCCGGGGGAACGAGTTCATCGAGACCCTGACAGCACTCCTGGAGACCGTTGACAGTCTCCCGCGGGGGAACTTGCCAGCAGCTCGAGAGGCAGCCATGCGGCTTGGTGCGCCGCGTGGCAGCCCGCATGCCAGATGCGGGGGACTCCGCTCCAGAGGTGGGCGAGGAGGCATCTTGGTGGCACCTTGACCGCCACCATGGCATGGGCGACGTACGCACCACGGTGGGGAGACGCTCACCAACGTCCCCGGTGAGCACAGACTCCGGGGAAAGCCAGCGCCGACGTCGTCTGCTTGGCGTGCACAGCAAGACGCTGTAAGAACCCCATGACGGGGGAACAGATAGTGAACTCTACAAGATGGGGGAGCGCGATGGTGGCCTCGACGACGCGCGGGAGTGAAAGCAAACAACGAGCGCCACTGAGCACATCCGTGCGCCCCGGGGAATAGCTCAAGTAAGCAACACGTGCACAACGCTTTCAGGTGTTCGCTCGGCCCGGGCCTCAGTTTTGCTTCCTTTTCGGGGGACCGTCGTAGTGTTAAAAGGTAAGGGGAAACAGGAGGGCACAAAGCACACCTGACAACTAGACTGGAAGTCTCACCATAACCCACGCAGTCGCCCAGTTTTCTGTACTAACTTAGCTGTGTATGCACGCATAGGCAGTGAAGTCTGGAGTGGCACAGAAAGACCGTGTGGTACGTAGAGGTGAACTGCTTTGACCGGGGGAACGAGGGAAGGCCGTTACATGACTAGTGCACTGGTCATAGGGGCTGTTGTCGGTGCACGAGTTCCCATGTGTTGCTGGTTGTGGATATACGGGCCTTGCCTTGCTGAACCTCGCCGCGAATTGCACTTTCAACCATGACGGGGGACCCCACTTCTTGCAACATCCTACTTCAGTGTCATGTCAACCTGTATGTCATCGCTTGTTGCACAACAGGGGGAACCCATCTGGGAAGTGTGTATGGTGCAGTGGACCCCAAAACAAAGGTATGCCCCACCCATTTGTCTTATGTCATCTCGTCGTTCGTCCTATGCATATGCAAGCTGTCTGCACACTCGGGGAATTTTTGTGATCTATGTACTGCATATGCAAGCTGTCTGCACACTCGGGGAAGTGATGTCATCCGTGTACTGTTGCCTTTTCGGGGGATGATGCTGCGGAGAAACCATACACCAAATTCGCGTGTCTAACTAACGATGAGACAAGACCAAAAACACACAAAGATAAAATACTCACACGCTGAAGCCTTTTGGTCTATGACTCATCGCACTTCACTCCCCTCGTAAGCCCGTAACAGGCGGGCGGGCCTAGTTAGGGCCTAGTTGCCCGGGGGGCCTTACTCGCCCCTTATGCCTGGGAGAAGAAGAGAGAGAGAGAGAGAGAGAGACAGAGACAGAGACAGAGACAGGCAGACAGAGGGGGGGGGCAAACATGTTCTTTGGTTGGGAATCTTTGAGCCCCGAACCCCGGAAGCCCTAAAACGAATTGCAAAAGCCCGAATTCCGGACTACCGGAGGTCTACTATCCGCCCTTCGTGGCATCAGTGGAAGCAGGTGTGCCTTGGGGACTCAGGGTTGTCGGGATTCTATGGGCTGCCAAACCTGGACCTCGAAACCCCCAAAACCCATGTTGGAGTTGCTAGGTTTGGGGAAAAAATGTCCGAGTTGTGAGCCCCGAAAACCCTAAATCCAAGCCCTAAACCCCTCACCCTCAAGTCCCAGACCCTTTGGGGGTGGCCCTTGTTCAAGAAGCCTGTTCAAGTTACCACTCCAAAGAAAAGCACCCCCGTACTATCTACGAATCTACATATCATAGGCTTCATCTATCTGTCCTGTCCTGTTCCGTCCCGTCCCGTCCTGTCCCGTTTGTATGTTTGTCTGTCTGTCTTTCTGTCCGTCTGTCCGTCCGTCCGTTTGTCTGTCTACCCATCTACCTATCCATATAACCATATAGCTATCTATCTACCTATGGATCGATATCCCGTTTGTGGTAACTTAAGCCAACTTCCCGAACAAGGGCTGACAAGGAGGGTCGCTCGGTTATCGGGGCTGGGTCGCTGCTTTGGCTCTGCCGAAATCTTCCGGGTCAGCTCGGTTTCTGCCTTTGGGGTCTAGGGTTTGGGTCTTTCCCACCACCTACTCTGAACATCCTAAGGCTTGACACCCGACTGCGATCTAAGATGGCTTTTCCAGCTTTGCCTGCTTGGAGTTGGCATGATCAATTTCTTGATGCCTAGCAAAACTAGAACCTAAGCGCTCAACAACCCCAACCAATCCTGTACAAACCCTTCAACCCACGACAAAATCCAACCCCGGAAGCCCAAACTAACGCTGAACCTGAGACCGTAAGACCTAGACATTCAACTACCTTCACGTAGAAGCAGCCTGAGTAGTCACACTGATGTTATTCCTGAGAGTCCCTTGTTGTGATGAGCATCGAACCATTTAAGCATTATAACAATTATAACTATAGTTTAAATAAAGTCCACCAAATTATTAAGGCGCCTGTATATATATATATATATATATATGGGCAGTGGTCAAAATACCTTGTCGCGAAGTTTATACAAAACAACCTATTTGATTGTTGGGGTCTATATGGTGAAAACAACAAGAGGCGTCACGCAACTAGGGCTTCTTAATCCCCTTGTTGGCGCTAGAACAGCGCTAGGCTGGCGCTAGGGAGCTAGATAGCAAGTGGTTCGTGATATATTTAATTACTAGCTTAGAGTATATGATAAGCTTGTACACCATTTACTCCTTCTATACTCCTATCCCTAATTNGCGCTAGGCTGGCGCTAGGGAGCTAGATAGCAAGTGGTTCGTGATATATTTAATTACTAGCTTAGAGTATATGATAAGCTTGTACACCATTTACTCCTTCTATACTCCTATCCCTAATTACTCCTACTCGTACTCTGAGCTCGTGCTTTGCTCCTGCTCCTACTCCCACTCCCACTCCCGCTCCTACTGCTGTTATTGTCATAGTAACTGCTACTGCTCCTGCTGCTGCTGCTACCAGGGTTTAACCTCTTGCGAACTACGATGTCACTCCAATCGCGCATTGCTTGAAGAAGCTTCTTTCCTCGCAAATAACAACGTTCTTTTNAACTGCTACTGCTCCTGCTGCTGCTGCTACCAGGGTTTAACCTCTTGCGAACTACGATGTCACTCCAATCGCGCATTGCTTGAAGAAGCTTCTTTCCTCGCAAATAACAACGTTCTTTTCATTCGCATAAGCATCATGTATCATTGCCATCACAGCTGAGGCAAAGAAATGTGTGATAACATGGGCAATCCGCGCTAGGCGCGCGCTAGCAGCGCGCTAGGAAACTTTTCACTTCTCATGAAGGAGCTCACTGCTTGGAAACGGAACGTGTGCAATAGAGCGTGCTTCGTGAAATTATGCTTACTTCCTACTCCTGTACTTCACGGGTCGGAAGCCTTTCCGAAATTTCCAATCATCAAGACTGGCCTTGGGCCAGCCTTCCACACCCCACACATGTGGCCCGCGCTAGCAACACTTCAGAGATGTGCAATCGAGAAGTTAAAACATGGAATTCTGCAGTGGTAGTGTTTCTCTCTTCCACAAGAGGCGTCACGCAACTACTGCCGCATTTAGGTCAACCTCAGGAACAATAATATTGAACAGCNCGAGAAGTTAAAACATGGAATTCTGCAGTGGTAGTGTTTCTCTCTTCCACAAGAGGCGTCACGCAACTACTGCCGCATTTAGGTCAACCTCAGGAACAATAATATTGAACAGCACCCATATAAATATATATATATATATATATGGAACACAAACCGGTATAGTAACCCGTGCAGGGCCCGTTTAAAGGAACCCTACGGCCCCGACCCCTTGACCCGGGCAGCCATCTTTCTGCGAGGTTCTAGTCAAGATTGAATTTAAGTTACCATAATAGTGATCTATAGTGAATATATTATGGTAATTTAGATTAAATCCTTACACCCTTAAAGAAGCCCTTATAGATCCCTTAAAGGAACCCTAAATTTCCTAGATTATCCCTTAACAAGGACCCAGTCTGAGGTTGCCTCCAGGCCATGTGCTCCTACAACCTCGTGAACGGCCGGGCCCCCTGGGTTTCAGGGTTTCGGGTTTTCATAAAGGATCCTTAAGGGTTCCTTTAAGAGATCTTTAAGTCAACCCTTAAGAGAGCTTTAAGGGTTCCTTTAAGGGAGCTTTAAGGGATCCCTTCAAGGGATCTATAGGGGATCTACAGGGGTTGAAAGTTAAGGGTTTCGGAGTTTAGGGTTAGGGGTTCACCAGGGTAAATGCTGAGGGTGATATAATATAAGGAGTGATTTAAAGGGTTCAATTTCTTTTTTTGGGCTTGAACCGGCTAGGTGGTGTTTCGTCAGGGTTTTTTGTTATTTGCCCTGCAAGGATTTCAGGCTTTTGTTTAGCAAAGAGGCATTGGTTTCTATCTAGCTTGTTGACGGGGGCGTCTGGGTTTATGGTCAAACATCAAAACCTTAAATTATAGTAGGATCCCTAATATGATTAAGGGTATATTCGGTATATTCCTTAATTAAGGGATATTGGAGCTTCTAAGTAGTGCAAGAAGCCAGCCCCGAAACTGGAGTCTCGGGGTTCCGCAATTCACCTCCTGGGAGACTTCTTGCAGGGCGGCCGAGGTTTCTATGAGATTCTACGCAGACGGTTCAGGGGTTACCCAGAGACTCCAATATCCATTAATTAAGGAACATATCTTAAATCATATTAGGGATCCTACTATAATCTAAGGTATATTCCTTCATTAAGTGATATTGGAGTCTCTGGGTAGGGGGCTCTGGGTTCGTCACTATCAGGGCGTAAAGGGGTGACCCAAACCAGCGGATCCCTCCACCAGGGCCCTCTATAGCAAAGAACACAAGCTTTTCAAGGCTACACTGGCGTCCCATATGGGAGTTTCCGAAAATTAGGGGTGTTATTTGTTATTTTGGGGTCCTTATAATAAGGATCCTACTATTTAGGGTACTACATTAGTTCCCCTACCCCCATATCTTCTCAAGCTCCCATAGGATCCATGCTCCGCAACAGGCTTGTTTGCAGGATCGGTAGCCCCGAACTCCGACCTGCCTGTCTCAACCAAACAGGGAACAGCCCTAAACCCTGAACCCTAAACCCAGAGCCTCGCGGAAGCTCGAAGTACCCTCAAGTTCTCACAGCGGTTGAGGTTTTATAGAGTTATGGTTCTGTCAGTTTTAGGGCTTTGGGTTTTTCTAGGGTTAATTAGGGTTTTAAAGGGTTTTGTCGTAAAAGGTTCTGAAACTGGAAAGCTCTTTGACCGCAAAACTCCAGATACCGAATGGCGTCACTCGTAAATTCTAAACCCTTGCACCCCCGCATCGTAAGCTTCTAAATCGTAGAGCGCCAAACCCCTCAAACCCCCAAAACTTCGAACGTAAACCCTACCCAAACCAGCCGAAAGAAATGGTGTTCGGGTTCCCGAGCATCCTTTCTGCCGAGGCGACCATGCATGCAGCAATCCGGAACCTTTCTTGCCTTTGGTCGTGGAGCTCAGGGATTAGGGCTTCAGTCAGGGGTTCGATGCGAACAGTACTTATTAATGTAGGAACCTGATTAAGAAACCTTGGGCCTTTATTAGGGTTCCTTGCATGCATCCTACTATTTTGGGGTTATAGTTTGAGAGCAAAAGGGTTCGGGAGTGTAGAGTTTAAGCCGGTCTATATATTCTAATGGTCAAGGCCCCTAGAGTATCTTTTTGAGCCAGCGAGACATGGGAGCCGCGGTGTTTCCGGCGATTCATGGGGGAAGCAGCCTCGTGATTCAGTTCACTAGTAAACCCTAGACCCTCGTGTGGAAGGCTTGTATAGACCCAACACGTGGTCCAGACAACAGACCCTGCATCGTAGGTTCGTCCTAGCCAGGCGGGAGGCAAAAAAAACCCAATACCCTATAGCAGGGTTGCTTAGTGCAGAACGGCATGCTGAAAGACCTGAAGCCTCAAGCCGTGAAGCCCCAAACGCTGCGTTGAAACATCCGACCAAGGACATCCTTCTGAGAGACCTCAAGGAGTCCATGAATTACCAGGGTGCTGCAGCTAGGCTTTGCTATCTTAAGGATATTGATGATGACCGACGGTAGTAACAAACAAGTTCAAACAACAATAAGAGTAATAAGCATAAATCAAGATTTCGTAATCTTATCGTCCAGTTCGTGGTTTAGTTCTTGTGTCATAGCCGTGTGGTTGTGGTGGCGCAGGGAGAATTCTGGCATGCTATGCACATAGGGCTTGAGTGTTGATTTTTAGATGTTATGACCTGTTCCCCTGTGGGAGGCTGACCTGTGCACTTCCGACCCGTTCGCCTTCGATCGATGACCCATCCGCGTAAAAGGATACTCCCAGACATTAAACCCCTTCCCTGCCCTCTTGTCGGCATCGCGAAGCACGGCTGGGTTTAATGGACTTCGAGCTTTAATGGGCGCCAACTGCCGATGGTCAGCAAGCGGTTGCATAGAAAGGAGTCAGCCAACCGTAACATTGGTTGAGCGCATAATGCGACCTGAAAACTGAACTTAAAGCCCTCCACGGTCTGGGTTCATGGTTCCCATGGCAGGGCAATTGGTTGACACTATACATCTTTGTTTACCCTTATATAGAGGTTTCCTTTAACCCCTACACCCCTAAACACCCTAAGGTTATGGGTCCCACTGGAGGGCTAGACTTGTCAGGGTTTGGAACTCTTGGGTTTTAGTAGGTTCCTGAACAGTATCCTGTAGCCCTTGTTTTTTAGGGTCCACTTAATAAAACCGAATCGTACCAAGAAGGGTAACCTTATTATAAAGGGGCTGCTCAGGGTTTCGGGTTCAGGTGATGAGCGATTGGTGGGCCCTGCACTCCTTTTCGGCGGCAGAAGGTCCACACCAGCAGGGTCTAAGGTTTGGTGGTGGTGTTTTTGATCATTTGTATTCTCATTTTCTCTTGTTTATATTAGCTATGTATTTTTTTGCCATTGCAGTAGTGTTGTTATGCTTGTTATGGTCATAGTCATTATCAAGGTCATTCTCGAAAAGGGTTGGGGTTTAGGGCCTTGGGGGTTTCAAGTTGTAACCTATGCCCTATGCTCCTAAATACCTGCCTCGATTTAGGTCTATATACTATACGAAGAGCATGAGGCTCTATGACCAGACGAGCGTTTTTAGGGGCAAAGTTGTAGGTTAGCAGTGTTCATCGACTTGAAGATCTAAAACGCCTTGGCTAAGGTTTCAACTAGGGGAGAACGACGGCGAAAGTCACCGGGTTCTTCACGGATCTCAGAGCAAAATCTCCACAAGTTGTCGTCATCGTGCTGGCGGAAGAAGGAAGTGCTGAAAGTCAGAAAACTGCTACAGTCATTCGGCAGGCTTCTCCTCTGCTCCTTCCATCCGGAAGATAGGCCTCAGGCTAAATTTTAAGTTTAACTCGGGCATGCTAGTAGCCTGTGAGGCGCAGAGCTACTTGAGACACGTTTGCACGCGTCGTTCGGTACGCTCGTAGCCTTCCGTTCCCAAGCCCCAGCATGGCAGACTGCAGGACTCCGAACGCTTAGAGGAGGGTTGGGGGAACGTACTCCGGCTTGATTCGAGGGTGCGAGGGACTAATATTGTCGCTAGTGCTTGGCATTCCTGTATTGTAAACCAGTGTTGTTGAACAACACAAGCCCCACCGCAGCCCACGGATGTAAACCTCGAACGTCTAAGAATCCCCTGCAGGCCTCGACATGGAGATGCCGGGCAACAGCATCGAGGGCAATCCCCTGAACCAGGCCTTATTCAGAGCTGAGTTAGGGATGTTCTTGCAACGGTTATTTCTTTGCCGCCACTATGGCTGCTCTTCCTCCACCCGTTTTTTCGTGTGTCGTCACAAATCACAATTCATAATCCCTTGAGGTCTAGACACGACAACCTGAATTTTGTATCCATGTCGAGCCTAACTCCTCAAACCCCGAAAACCCCTAAACCCCTAAACCCTAAACCCTTGAATATTGTTTGTTGCTTATCATCATGACGCATTTCCACTAGAGAAGTCTCACCCGTCAGACCTCAAACCACATGCCTCGCCTGGATTGTCCGAGTGTGAGCGCCGAAACCCCGAAACCCTAAACCCCTAAACCCTAAACCCCTAAACCCTTAAACCCCTAAACCCCTAAACCCCTAAACCCTAAACCCTAACCCCTAAACCCTAAACCCGAGACCTCGGTCCCAGTCGGGACTCCTGCTAAACGTTTCGCAGGACAGCCCTGAGTTTTGTAAACCCGATACAGGGTTCCTTTAAAAGGGATCTACAAGGGTTCCTTTACAGGGGATCTATAAGGGTTCCGTTAAAAGGGATCTAAAAGGGTTCCTTTAAAGGAAGGATCTATAAGGGTTCCTTTAAAAGAGAGATCTAAACGGGTACTATAAGGGTTTAGGATACCCGCCTAAAAACGACTACACAAAATAGAGTTTGGGGAGATCTTATCGTATCATGGGACCATAAAGGTACACTGTTGCTAGTTAATCAGACCCCGATGTTACAGCCCCAAGCTTCGTTCTAGACCTACAAGGGTTCACCGGGTGGGGACTATGATTGGGAAGGATTGAAAACTTAAACGGCAGCGCAAGGATGGGAGTGTGTGTGTTGAATTGAGGAATTTCGGTTTGTGCTCCCCCGCCTTCCTCCACCCTCAGCCCCCAACCGAACCCAGCCTCCTTACATCCTCGACCCTGCCTTGCTAGCCACGTGGCACAGAGAGCAGGCATATTTCACGCCCAACAACACGGCCGAGCTCTCCATGGAGAAGCTCCAGGACATGGCAGCGCGGATCTTGATTGGTGTCGCCACATGGTTGCATACCCTGGGTTTGGGGGTTTAGGGCCAAGGAGCAACCCCAGGGCAGTGTGCACCGCAGCCCCTGCTGAAAAACGGGTTTAGGGTTTGGGTTTTTGGTTCCAGGGTTCAGACTGGGTATGGGGTGTGGGCGAAGGAGGCAGGAGACCACAGTAAACCAAGAACTCCACATGCCGGCCACGAAACTCTCGACAGTCAGGCTTCCGAGTTTCTGGGTTTTGTATTGCAAGAGCGTGCAGGACCATAATGTGGCTTAGGGCTTTAGGTTGAGGCTATTGGGATATCAGTGTCCAGCGAGGGCCTAGGCATCCTCCATGAGCCTTCATTCAACGTGTGATCCTCTTTGAATGCCAGACACGACGCTGAACCTTAGCCCCCATCCCTCATCCCTAAACAAATCCATGCCAAAATCGCGACATTGTTTT
>BGNK01002013.1:35949-118544 GCA_003297005.1 Symbiodinium sp. clade A Y106
CCCGCCTCCCTGCAAACCCGCTGGTCTACTGCGGCCGCATAACATGCCCATCATGCCTTACGAAGGGATCCGGGGATATGATTATGCTATGATGCCCCCACAACCCGTTGCTGTTCTATCTATCATAAAGCCTCTGAAGAAACCCATCTAAAACCTGATAACCCCTCGTAAAAGCCGAAGAGCCCCGGTGTAATTATAAAGACTCTAAGCCCTAAACCCCAGACCCTAATTAGGTGCGCTATGGGCTTATGGAGCGCCCGGCCTGCACGCCAGCAGCCGGCGGCTGCCACAAGGAGGCGCATCAGTGGGCGTAAGTTTGAGAGCTTCAAGATTTATAGGGGAGAGGATGTAAGGTCGGGTTTTAGTGGCCTCGGTTGTAAGTAAGTGCTTTGGAATTGAGGATTTTTGGCTTTGGGGTTTCGGGTTTTAGAGTTCAGGTTCGTTCAGATTGGAGTGTGACGGCGGTGGCATTTGTGGATGAGTCCGTGGTTTCGGGATCGGCTTCGGTTTACAGCTCTTTTCCTTCGGAATCCGGAATTAAACGCACAGAAGCACACTTCGTCTACTTACCGTATCTTGTGCATGAGACCTTAAGCCCACAGAGCCCTCTCATTACCTGTCTTGCACGTCGCTCTCCTCACCTGGAATGGCTGGTCACAGCTAGCCCCATTGCAATGTAAGATGAAGGGTTTCGGGATTGTTTCAGGGTTTAGGGTTTACGGCTTGCTTAGGGCTCCATTTAGTATTTTTCGTTTCTCCTCAGCGCAAGATCTGGACCAATCAACAAGTGGTAGCCTAGTTGGGAGCCCTAAATCTAAATTCGATTAACTTCAAATCTGACAAGCCGAAACCCTTAACCAGAAAGTGTCCTTAGTGTTCAGAAAGTCCAATGAACATGCAAGCTTCGCCAGATCTACGAGCTCGTGTCGACTTCCGAGGCACACAAGGAGACGACTGCAGGGGTTGGGGGTGTAGGTTCTCTGTTCGGGGTCGGCTGGCCTGGACAACCCTAACCTCTCATAACCCCTAAGTCGGGGTGGAGCAACCAAAGTCATAGTCCATTATTCCTGACCCCCCCTCTCAAATCCTGTAGTTCGAACCCGAAGCCCGCAAATCTCAAACCCAACATCAACATGAAGCTTCGGAGAGCAAGCTGCTTTCGCAACCTGGGCCTTGCTTGGTGTCTTCACAGTTATTGAAGTATGAAGGGAAGAGTGATTCAACGCCCGGTTTCGGTTTAGAGTGGAAGCCTAGTTTAAAGAAGGCGAGAAGCATCCTTCTGACCGCGAGTGATGGTAGATGGTAGTAGTGTCCCCAAAGACCCAACAACCCTAAACCGAGATCCTAACCCCAACTCCTGAAGAAGGTTTGTCATGTGTGCATACGCACGGCCATGCATGCATACGCAGCTAAGCCCACCCTGGAACCCCAAATAGCAGGGCCCCTTGTCAGCTTTCATGGTAGTGCCACGGCTCCGTGGCATGGATTTTGCCCTTCTTGAAGCCCAGCACGGCCCCCTGTTACAAGGACTGTAGTCTTGAATCGGCTTCCAGCGGTTTCCCTGAAGCCTAAGCCCTAAGTTCCATGCCAGTTTGCTTCTCGGTCGTTGCTAGTTGTATGGCCACCTTCCCAGAACTTTCCTGCCTGCTGGTGCTGAGATCTGATGTAGTGCAGCATCGCAGCCTCGTGGAGAACCTCTATTCAACCTTTCCGGAGTGCATATATTAGAGTGCATATTTCTTTGGTTGCTGATGCCCTCTTGCTGTAGCTTGCAGCGGCAGCCCCCAAAGATGACATGAGGTGCTGCATCGAAGGCACTGACTTCCCATCCGTTTTGGAAGTTGGAGCTCTTCTGTTTCTAAGGCTCAAAGAGACTCGACTTCCATTGCTACATATCGCTTTCTGAATTCTGCAAGATGTCCGGCGTCTCTCTCGCCGTCGAATCCGGCGTCCCTCTCGCCGTCGAATCCGGCGTCCCTCTCGCTGTCGAAACCAAGGACAGCCAGCCACGAACACTCGTGTCTCGTCAGGGTGTGTCACTGGCAGGCACTGTGGTCACCATGTTGAATGTCTCCTGGTCAACATGACTTACGAATCTTTCTTTACTTTTTGCGATTTGGGGTTTTTAGCAAAAAGGATCCTCCTATCTTTCCTTCCTTAGCAGGGGCCCAGGTCTTCGTCGGAGGCGGCAGCGTAGTCCTGCCTTACGCATTCCGTCTCTCGGGCTGGCTTTTCGTTCCGTTGCTACTGGCGGTTGGCGTGCTGATGGGCCGCATCCTCAGAACAGGATCATGGAGTACTTATTGGGGCTAAACAGATTACAGAACTGTTGAGGTTGAATGTATATAGAAGCCGTCGGAAAAAACCGTAAACAAGGATCCCAAACACCAGCAAAAAGCTTTGGACATCATTGAACTTTACGTAGCCCTCAAGACGCATGTAGAAGGAGTCTTCGAAGGACTTCCCAAACATCCTCAAGAAGCCCGCTTAAACCACCAACTGCCACCAACAGACCTTCACACAGACATCAGAGAGCCTTCAAGAGCCTTCAGCCAACATCCTTAGCCAAGCCCTTTCCGATCAAGAGCCTGAGACCTTCAAAAAACCCTTCTCCAAGGCTTTACTCTTTGGATCATGGGCTTCCTCTTGGAGGCGGTAGACGATCAGGCAGAGCAGATGGGCGTTCCACGCTCTCAACGTGACTGGGGCTTTATCGGCTATGCTGCATTCGGAAACATCGGTCGACTGCTCTTCGCTGGTTGCATGTTTTTCGACCTCACCGGGGGGGCATTGGTTTTGGTCAGCATCGTCATTGAACAGCTTCCTTTCTTGCTACCTTTCAGGCATAATGTGACGGCCGTTCTTTCCTGTGTATTGGCCTTCGGCTGCTGCCTGCTTCCCAAGAGGTTCTTCTCGATAATGGCCGTGCTGGGTATGTCTTCCCAGGTCATGCTGATCCTTGGGCTCGTGATCACCGGCGTGGAGTTGTCGTCGTTGAATGAAGTTGCGACAGATCAGACTGCTCTGAAAGCGGCGGGCGTGCCATCCGCCTTTGGCATTGCCCTTCTCTGCTTCCTGGCACACAGCGAAGCGCCTCTCATCTACCAAATGATGGAGGACCGCAAACAATGGACAAAGGCCGTGATCTACAGTATGACGCTCACGGAGGCTTTCCTGCTGACCTTCGGAGCCTTGGTCTGCCAGTTGCGGGGTTTCCAAGTTTAGCCTTAAATGGCAAGGAGGCCCTCGTGGTTATGGGTTACTGCGCAGCTCAGGAGCACTTGGCTACGGCTTCTTCGGTGGCAGTGTTGCGCAGTCCATCGCAGACAACATCGGACGTGATTTGGAGCTTCAAGTGCTGCCCGGCGGCTTAAATGTGCTCCTGGGTGCCATTACAATCCTTGGCCTTAGCACGAAGCAGCTGGTGACACTGCCTTTGCTCCTCGATGCCACCACCGACTTGTTCGGAGAGCGGCTGCGATGGAAAGGTCAGCTGCTTGTCAAGGCAGTTGATGTCCAACAGCTAGAAGCAAGCAAAGGTAGATGTGTATTTATGTATATAAATAAATACATGCATCATGGCTATATATGTATGTATGTACAGATCCACAGCGAGTTTTTCTTGTGTTGCGGCGTGTCGGGATGGGCTCCGACGTTTTTCCGCATGCCAGGCCATCATCCTGAGCCTCTCGGGCATTGTTGTCGTGCTTCTCCAGGATGCCGTTGCTTTCATTGGGGATTTGGTCGGCATCCTGCCGGCGAACGGTGTATGCGTCATCTTTCCTTGCGCCGCCTTGCTGCAGATGTACGGGCATGAGATGCGTACGTGGCAGCGCATTGGTGTTCGGGCCTTGGTCATTCTATTTAGTTTGTACAGCGTGCTCGGCACACTGTCTACTGTTCGGGAGCGGCTTGCCATGTAAAGACGGCGTAAAGCTTGGCAATCGAAGATTATTTCCGAGCCGGATGAGCTCGTGCAGCTTCATGCTGCCATCCACGAATTCATGGCACATGTACAGCGCCACGGCATGAGGAGAGCGCATATGGCACATGTACAGCGCGACGGCATGAGGAGAGCTGTTGCCGGTCTGTATTTCGATAGCAGCAGCCGACATGCATCAAGCGAGCTCCAGGAAGACATCAACGGAGACACGTGATATCCCCCTGAACCCTAGTCCAGCCACATTCAGGCCTCCACCCGGAACACTTTGTGTGATAGGGGTGCAAACTGTGCAAACTCACGTTGCCCAGGTTGCTTTAGTAAGAGCTGCCTCTTTGTTGTTAGGGCTCTTTAGTTTAAGTTGCCATAATAAGCTAAGCATACCGTTTCCTACGTCTGTATGTTACGAGGCGGTCCGGCTGAGGGCTTGCAGCTGGTCATTCCAGGGCCCTCAACAGCGCCAGAGCTGTGGCTTTGCGTTGTTTCTTATCTGTATGTATGTATGTATGTATGCATGTATGTACGTATGTGTGGAGAAACCGCATGAGCATTTGGAGCCGAAAACGCTGTCACCCTTGGCCGCTGCACATTCGAAGGTTGGCCTTGGCCGCTGCAGGTACCATAGGCATCTAAACCCTACGCCCTAAACCTTAACACCCCAAAGAAACCTTACACCACAAGGCCTCAACCCCAAACCTTGAACCTTAAACCTCGTGTAGATTGGTACCCTTCGCAGTTGCTTGGGCTAGAGATGAAATGCTGGATCACTGTTTCGGAATATCTCAGTAGCATAGCTGTGGGCGTTGTTCAATGCTCCTCGTATACCGTCAGTGATTCAGCAACATGTGTTGCCTTAGTCCGGAGTGCTGACAACAGTACCACACTAAATGAACTTATATAGCTTTGATGATTGTTCAGTGCTCTTTGTGATCTCGAATTGTTGTCAGCATCTCAGTCAATCAGTCAAAGTACTTGGAAGCACCGTACGCCTGTAGCCTTAGTTCAGGACTGACTGCAGTGGTGAATATTTCAATATGTAGCTTTGTGGATTGTTCAATGCTCCGTTCGCTCGCCCACTGACAGTCAATCCTACCACCGACCAGTCAAAGCACTTCGAACCCGAGACCTCGTCTGGCTTGTCCGAGTTTCAATCCCCGCCCCCCCCCCTCCCCCCCGAAAATTTCAGTCCACAAGAACTCTGGAGCCTCACATGATGAAGCCCTTGGTGTTCCCACAATTGGAGGGGTTTTCGGTAGGAACCTTCAACAAGAGTCCCTTAGTCTGTGGATACGCCGTAGCAGTACCATAAGCGGTACCGAATTGTAGCGGTATCGCAGGCCACGCATAGCACCTGACAAGGCCTCCTGTAGGAAAATGAACCGGAAGCCCAGCATCCGCCCACCCATGTGGCCTGGCCAGGTAGATGACGTGACTAGCACCAAAGTGCTTGAAAATTTGACCCTAATGAAACACCAAAGCGGATTTTGATCATAGAAAGCCCCTCGCTCAAAGTCTGCACCGGAAGAGGAGCTGGCAACGAAGATCGTGGCGGACTCGGCACCTCGACGACAGAAACGGGTGCAGATTAATGGATTTGTGTTTTGCAGGGTCTGAGGAGTTGTTAGAGGGTTTGAATTTCTAATGCCCTGCCTTCATCGCAGCAAGACCTAAATCGAACAAGACCAACCTCAAACAGCCTAAAACGATTCGCTCCGAATTAACAGAAGATGCCCGAAGCACCCAGAGTGCTTCGGGCAAGAGGGTGATATATCCATGCAATATTTAGGGCCAGTGATTGCTTCTTTTTTTTGAATCCCTGCGCAGCCGCAGTGACATATCCTACGGAACCGTTTTCAATCTCCGGGGTCCCTGAGTTGAACCCGACAACATCCAGCATCTAGTTTGAACAATTTCTCTTGGCTACTGCCCCCCTCCACTCTGCAACAGTTAGATAATATCTGTAGTAGAACTATGTATACTCCTTAATATGATCCCCGCAATATAGACTGTTACAGAATGGGGCAGTACCCAAAGTTTCCTAGCCTACAGGTCATCCTCCTGAAGAATGAGCGCCTTTGGTCGCATCATGCTTCCAATGTTTCCTTCGGTGTTGGAAGTTGGGACCGTTTGTGTGCGTTGACCCGTTTTCGTCTACAGACTGTCGCGTGGAGTACAGTCTGCGAGTATATACATATATGTTTATATAATATTTTTAAGAGCACAGCCCGTTTAAGAAGGGCACGGGTCTGCTACTATGCCTAGAGTGTCTTCGGAGTCTTGGATGTGGAGTCGTAGCGGTTTCGAGCTTGGACTGCGGCCACGAGTAGGTTGGGTTTGCGAATACCTCTTCCTTGTTGAACACACCCGGGTAAACGTAGCGATCGTACCCGCTGGAAAGAACTAACTGCAACTACCCCATAAACTGAGAAGGCTAAAATTCCTTGGGCCTGTCCTACGATGAATGCAACATCTCCTTTGGATTCATTGTATGTGCGTGCTAGACCCCTTCGGTTTCACTGTCGACCCTACCCCGCCAAACCACGTGACCACGGGCGATTCGGCATCAATTCGGTTCTGGTTGACGGGTCAGAGTTTAAAACGAATCAGTTAATTAGTTGGAACAGGTAGGTAAACCCTAAACTCACGACTCGCAGGAACGACGTCCTCCCGTTCGCAGAAGGTCTGCAAACGATGCTCGGGTGTATCGGATTTGGCTTTGGGCTTTGTCTGTTGGGTCGAGACCTTAGGATAGGGGTTAATTAAGGGCTCCATAAAAAAGTTTATAGTGAGGCTGTTCAGCGTCGGAAGGTAGACTAATGATGTAAACTGCCAGCCTTCTATTGACGAGCCCGTTGCTCAGGATAGCTCTGCTAGGGTCAGTGTGCAACGCGTCGAACGATGTGGATGCCATGCTTGCCACGCCGCTTGGGCCAAGTGGAAGGTACTGAGAAACCCAACATGCTGAAGCAGCTCTTATTTTAGATGGCAGACCACCGAAGCCCCAAGTCGTATGCTTTCACACGTAGCACTCGGTTTCTTACTACGCGGCCTAATTAGGGTTTAGAGTTTCTTTTTCTTAAACTAGGGAGTCCCTTTCTAGCTTTAAACCCTGCACCTCCAAAAAGCCTCATGAATCTTAGCGATGCGGGAGCCAGAACAAGCTCTCGACCCTAACCTGTGAGCCCGATAAGTTCGGTTCGGAGCCCACCTGCTGCTGGGCTTGTCGGTTCGGACCGCGCAACCTGCCTTTGAGCCTGTCGTCTACAGTCTAAACGAGTTCCCTGAGGTGCGATGCAGTCAGCTGGGCGGGTGGCAAAAAACCCATAAAGTCCTCAACCCTCAGTTTCGAAAACCTGAATCCCGGAATCCCCGAACTTAAAATTGAAGGCCTAGCCCTGAAAGTGTCAAAACCTCAAACCTTATAAACCCCGCACCCTCCAAGCCCTAAGCCCTCGAAGCTCCAGCCCTTCTTTACCGTTTAGTCCTAAATCCCATGCGCTCTACACCCAAGTCCCCGAACCTACTGTAATGGTACCTATGCAGAACCTTACACCCTGCAGAACCCTTAACGGAGGCCTACCCATAGTATCCATCGTAGTTCTTTTTTTGGTTTTACCAAATATATAATTAGGATCCTATAAGGTAACCCCAAAAAGGAACTACAATGGAAACATAAGGTAAAGCGGTAAAGCCCCAACCCAGGTGGGACCTGGGCAACTACTACACCGTCGGCGGCTCCGGGCGCGTGATTCCAGACCAGCCGAGGCGGGGAGGGGTTGGGTTACCATTACTATTACGAATACGATTGCTATTACTATTGCCATTTCTATTACCATTACTACTACTACTATTATTGTTGTGGTTCTTCTTCTTATTACTTTATTACGTACGAGCGTTATAATTGTTATTATTATTGTTATTATCCTAGTAGTAGAGTAGGTAACCTTTGAGCTTTTTTGGGGTGCCATCATCCTCATAAAAACCAAAGGTTAACCTGTAGTTCCCCTAGGATCCTGGCCATGTAAGTCATAGAAGCCTGAATTGCTAATACTGAAATACTGTATGATTCGACAAGGTTCCTTGTTATGGAAGCCCGAAAGTTACTAATATAGTTACTAGTACTATGTTACTCGATCATAGTGTTCCTCAGTATGGGTTTACTGCAAAACACTCCCCAAACCCTATTCTATTCCTTCTTCTTCTTGTACTTATTTCTATTGTTAAGGCCCCCATGTCTAATTTTGTTTTTCCTCTCAGGATTTAAGGTTAGGGTTTAGGTACTTTACGTTTGTGGTTAAGGGTTGCCTCCTTCGCTTGTTTTTCAAAGTGCCGCCAGGTGGCTTTAGTATTCTTGGTTTGGATGTGTATGATCTCATCCGTGGGTTTCACCAGGTTGTGGAAGGGTCTTAGTAATTACTGCTTTGTGCCAGGGTTTAGGGCTTGCAGTTTTGGGTACATGGGATTAGGGGACATGGCACGAAACGTGCATGTAGAGGCATGAACTACCCATGCATATATGCACACATACCGTCATGCACGCATCATACACGCACATTTGCAGACACATGAAAATTGGGTTTTGGGTCTATCTGGTGGTCTACGCAGTAAGTTTACATATCTCTCCAGCAACTCTATCCAGTCATCTCCCGCCCCCGAAACAGGTTTCTGTTCAGTGGCCTGCAACTTGCATGAAGTCGTACTTCTGCCTGTGATGGCGAGCTAGTTTGCACATGCGAGGAAGGCTCAGGCAGCGAGGTTCCTATGGTAGAACCGTGTCTGAAATGTTGAGCTTGCTGCTTGCGCAGTACGATCCTCGAAGCCACGGCCGCCTATTGTGCGAAGGCCCGCGGGCTTGGTGCTTCCCACCTAAAGCCACTAAAGCCTAGACCCTATAGACCTTAAACCATGGGGGATTCTTAGGGTCGCTACTTTTTCTTGAGTGCGTGTATCTGCCGATGGCAATGCATGCACCTTGTTGGGAGCCGACATGCAGGCAGACATACGAAGAGACCGTCACCTCAACTTAACAGAATCCTTAAACCCCTAAACCCTAAAGATTGCCCGAGTGTGAGTGCCGAAACGGGTTCAGGGAAGGCCGAAGCCTTCTTCTTCACTGCTCGAGGGAAAGAGAAGATCAACAGTTCAAACGCAACGGCCGCAACAGCGTTCAAATGGGGGTAGTGGTTTTAGATAGATTCCTTGAAAGGGTCCTTACTCAAGAGGGTAGTGTTTTTATTGGGGGCAGGGTCCCAAACAGACACCAGATCCTATGAAGCAGTTGGCTAGACAGGACTCCAGTGACCCCAGTAGAGACGAAAAGTTTAACAGTAAACACTTTGTCATAGTTGGGTAACATTTCACATTTTTATGGGTACTTAAACCCAACGTGGTGTAAAAACTTAAATTTTTAAATGCCACCCCGACCATGAACTAGAACAGTGGTTTGCAGGAATGTCAGGGTTTAGTGCAGAGATTTCGCCTCAATTTCGTCGGGTCAGGTTTGCGTCCCTGGTGTTATAGCCTACGGTCTCAAACATTCCTTCTTGCCCCGATACACACGTGAGCATAGGAGGTGTGAGGTGTGCGGCTTAGGGTGGGGAATCGCCAATGTTAAGATCGCACAGAACGCCAAGCCTTCCAAGATGGCCTGTCCCCCTCAGAAGACTTGCAAGGGTTTTGGGGAGAAAGGAGCCAAACCAAGCATCGCTGAAGCACCCGACCCCCGACTTGACCCACTTGCAAACTGAGGCCTGTTGCGTTTCGTTCAGAGTTCTTTGAGGGTTGCTTCGCAGGTTCTGACAGTAAACCTAGCGACCCTGACACCCCTTGCCCGCAACTTCGACCTGAAGAACCAGGAACTCCAGACCCTAAGCCTTAAAACCTTCAGCCCCAAACCCTTAGCTTTAAATCCTGGCTTAACTCCCCACCTCTTAGGTTCGGGAAGCTAGCAGAAAGAGCCCATCAGTATAAGCCCCTTGTCATGAAGACACGGAGCCCGATAAACGCTTTCTGAAACTTTGCAAAACTCGGTGCAGCTGCTGCAGGCCGGGTGCCAGGTGGTCACCGAGCTGGAAGACGACGTGGAGGCGCGTGAAAACATGCAAGCGAGAGGTGTGTTCAAAATGGTTTTGGGTCTAACGGATTCCAGTTCTTGGGTCTCAGGGTTTCGGATTTTCGGTTTACCGGTTTAAGGAGCCAGATTTGTTGCGAAACAATTCAGGAGTTTCCTCGCAAGGAACCTCGACGGCCATCTGAGCACATGTAGATGCTTCGTTCAGCAAAGGAGAAACTGCACATTCAGGTTGTCTTCATGCATGTTTGACACACGTTGAGCCCTTGCTGGTTCTTGGAGGTTCTGATTTTCCTAATGTTGCTGAAGCGTTGCCCAGAATTCTTATACGAAGTTGAGATGATTTCTGTATGGTCGGCGGGATGAGAGCCATGCCTCAAAAGCTTTGAGAAGACTTGAACCCCCAAACCTTTTATAAGCCCTATAAGCCCTAAACCCTAAACCTTAAACCTACAGTGACCCTTAAGGCCCACGCCCCCGCGAGGCTGCTTTGCTAGTAGCGGAGAAGGCGGACGTGGCGCTGCTGTGCTCGGCTGCAACCGCTGCAGAGGGCCGGGACCGTGCGGGCCTGAGGGGTTTCGGGTTCTCAGGATTTGGGTGGTTGTCAAAATTAGGGTCTCTTTTTGGGTACCTTAAATAGTAGGTGCCGTATTATATATAGGACCCGAAAAGGGACTGTAATTTTGACAGCCACTCATTTGGGTTTAGAGTTGAGGGGTGAGGGCTTCGGGTGTATACTGTTTCAAAAATATTGTACTGGCGCAGGGATCTTCATGTTTTTATCTAAATCTATGCTGCTCTATACTCCCAAAACCCTACTAAACATGTTTTATGGCCTTTACATTAAGCCTGACTGCAGGGGCGTTTCTTTTTGTTGAAGGTGTTGGAATGGTTTTTTGGGGCGGTCCGGGGCTTGGGGCTTCAGGAGCCTCAAGCAGAAATGTTTGGGGAAGTGGGAGGTTTAGGTGGTAGGAGTTTGGGGTTTCCTCTTCAACATACCGTAGCCGTGGCCACCTGACGCAGATGCAACGCCCCGAAGAATGCATTCCCAAGTTGGCGATGACTTTGGGTTTGCCTTCGAAGCAGATTCCTGGGACACGGTGTTACTCGTGTTGAGGGTGCCGCGTTAGGACGACAAACTCGACAAACACTTGCCCGAAGCCACAGGCACTTGAAACTGCAGTGTCATGCACAGACCAGGAAGCTGGAGCAGAAAATTCCCCTAAGCCGCTGCTTCCAGAGGTGAAAGCCTTTCTGTGGACCAGGAAGCTTATGCGCCTCGGCATCGGTGGACTTGATTTTCCCTGGCAGGGCTGAGGTCTTGGGGTGCATCTTAAGAGCAGGTGTTTGCGACTTGCAATGTGGAGATGGCCCTTGCAGCAGTGGTAGTGTTGCTAGCTGTTAGCTGGCCGAAACCAAGCTGTATTTTCTGCTGTGTCTCCTGCTGCTGTTGCTGCTGCTGTTTGAGTTTTACTGCCACTTGGTGAGTCCTTTCTAGTCTGCGTACTTCCCCTTCTCTGCCTGCACAGTCTCTACAACCTCCTTCGCATCCAATTCCTGATTTATCCTCGTGTTTTATGCGATGACAGCGAATGCTTGCAATGCGAGAGGTGTAACACGAACAGGCAAGAAGCACGACGACGATGACTGATTGCTCTAACTCTGTTTTCTAGCAGAGTCTATTCCGGCCGCCATCACCAGTTGCAGTTGCCTGCGCTGACCTTGTGAGCCAGAAGTGGTGGTTTAACGGGTGCTTGTGATTTGGCATCGCCATGGATGTTTTGATTGGGAGGTGTTGGCGGTGTCGGCGAAGCTGTCCATCCCGAAGGTATCGGTGAGCCTCATTCCAGGCCAGATGCTGCGTATCGGTTTAGTGTGCAGGACAACCTTGGTAGTTAGTGCAGTTGTATCATCGCAACAATGTCGCGTAGCAACAAAACATGAATCATGATGATACTCTCATGCACAAGACTTCGTGGAGTATTGTTGCACTTTGTAAGTGGCTTACTAGTAGCGTCGAATAAACCTTACAGCCTATGACCCGCCAAAACCGTTCGGTGCACCGGCAGGATCGATCGTGATGCCCTGGGCGCAGGACGTGGATGCTGCCGTGGCGTTGTTTTTGGCAGGAGCCGCTTGCGGTCTTGATGTGCGATTACGTCTTGTTCCGGTTGCTGGACCAGTACTCAGTGTTAGCGTATCGATGATACAGGTCTTGGTATTCGCATCTAGCTGCTTTTTTGATGAATGAGGACCATGACCATGGCATTTTAAGACCATGGTGATGACCGATACTGCAATGAGTATTGTTGTTCTGAAAACCACCTCGCACCCAGTTTTGCTACTACTACTACTACTACTACTAGTACTGCTACTACTACTACTACTACTCCTACCCCTACTCCTACTCCTACTACTACTCCTGCTGCTGCTGCTGCAAGGGTTTCAGGAAAGCCTCTGTACTTACCTCACTCCGAGTTGGGAAGCAAGGGATGGGTTTGAGCCAGGCACAGGACGCAGAACCTTTCCAAGATCCTGGTAAGCCCCCTCAAATCTGCAGCCGAAGCCCTAAACCCTGCACTGAAGCCTAAACCCTGCAGCTGTTTAGCCTTCCTCACCACAGGAGAAGCCACAGGCAAAGGTCTCCTACAGGCTTGCAGAAGTCGATTCGTGGTGTTTTGGAGTCGTTAGCGTTTGGGGTTCTGGAGTGCTGTGCATTTTGGACCCTATCCCTGAAACCCACGTGTTTTTGATCTTTAAACTCTTCGCTGCGGTTCGAACCACTACAGCAAGATAGTGCGGACTTTTCACTCCGCGGTCTCTGCGGGTTGCTTTGAACACCCACTGTCGGTTCTTGTAGGGCTTGTGTGTGCATGTGATGGGGGATGTTGAGTTTCAGGGATGTCTTAGCGATCCAGGTGGATGGTTTTCGTTCTGCTTTTGTTGTTGAACTGTCGTTTGGAGTTTTAGTGCTTGAAAGTTTTCTATGTGATGTTCATTTCCTGTGCCGAACCAGGCATTAAGTCTTTGGTCGGCGGAACCGAGTAAAACCAGAAGGCTTTTCTCCTCATCTGTCAGCCCTCCACGTTCTCTCGGTGTTGGCCTCGGCTCTATAAGTTTTACTGCACCTGAATTCCGGAAGACTTGCATGGAGCACCAAGCTAGACCCGAAACCCTGCGGCCTAAGAGCCTGAAGTCTGGCCTGGTTCCCCTGTGCTGCGGCATCGACAGGACCTTTGACCAACCTTGCAGTAAGCCGTTTGGAGGTGCTGAGTGGCGAAGTTAACCCTGCGGCAAAGTCGCCGGTGACCTTCCCGCTGTCAGAGAACGCCACCAGCTTGCAATGGCAGGTTTCGGTTGCTAAGCCTAAACCCCACACTCGAATTAATTCCCAAGCACTAACCCCCCGATGAACCATTTTGAGGCCAAAACGCCTGAGGATGCCCAAACCGTTATGGCCTGTTGCTAACTGGTTTCGGCTTCGACAAAGTCCGCAGGGCAAATGAACAGCGATGTATATTTTAGTAATCATCATAACATTTTAGTCATAATGCTGCCGCGAACTCTGTAAATCATGTCGTCGTTAACTACAGTACTTTTGCTTGGAGAACCTATGTTTTCGGCAATAACTTCCCCCGACAGAATCCTTGTAGAGATCCGTAGGAACCCTAGACTTAGAAGTACCTCATAATATAGAAGCCTGAGTACATACCCATATGAATTCAACTGGCTCCTCATTAAAAATGCAACTCTATACTATAATATACACCAACAACACTCTACTCTGACATTAAAGCCCCTATGCCAGAGCCTTACTGGTAAACCCTGAACCTTAAATCGCTGCACTTCCTCCCCGGAGGGAACCCAGGGGTTACGACAACGGGTAGGATCGTTTAAGCAGGAACACGGCTTCTAAACAGGGCTTAAGGTTCGAGGGTTTTTACGGTTTAGTGCTTAGGGCTTAAACCCTAAACCCTAAGCCCTTTTGTGGTTCTACGATTCTACCTGGACCCTAGACTCCTGGGACTAGGCGAAGCCCGGCAGTCCTATGCTTACATGTTTCAGAGGTTCATTTAGACGCAGGGTTTGTTCCAACAGCCCCAGGGGGGGAGTTAGGGTTCAGGGTTTAGGAGTGTTACATAAGTTGCTGAGCTCCAGTATCAAAAGTAAGTAAGAGAACGGTGGTCTTGTTTGTGTTCGTGCAAGCCCAACTAGCGTATACGTCTACTCCGGGATTCATATAGAGCCCTCCATGGAAGTTTCGTAAGCACTGCCATGGCTTCGGCATGAGGTGCTCGCATGTCTTTGTCGTAGGCGAAGAGGGGAAATTCCAAATACAAAGCCCGCTCGACTCGGTCATTGTGGGCAATGTTGTCCCTCCGCTTCACCGTGAATAGACGAGACCTCACTAGCTAGTGCCGCGACTAGTTACTTATTTCAGCGTAGTCAGTATACCATACCTGAAACGGTAGTCCGGTGAGTTGGGTGTTTGTAAAGTGCTCCTCCCCTCCTCAGGATGCGATCCCGCCATGCACGGAGGTTGAGTGTGAGTACACGGACCGGATGGGTTGAGTCTGAAAATCCTGACTTTTGCATTTGTCGTTTTATGATTGCAGACGACTATTGGCATTGTTTGTTCGGTTCTTGTGTATTCCCTGCTGCTTTGAGTCGCCGTCCCTGTCGCAGTGGTAGAGTCGCGGTGTAGTAGTGGTTGTTTTTCGTGATTTGACCATACATGTTGATGGCGGGGGTAGTCCGGTTTTCATCTTGCGGAAGAGTATTTTGCTACTACAGGGGCCTTAATAATCAGAATAGGGTTTTCGGGCCCATTACACTATAACTATAAAAAGCAACCCCCCAAATTCAGGCCCCTATAGTAGTCTCTTTCTCACCCAATAGTGCTCCCTGCACTACAAGAGTCTCCTTTTCTGTTTCCAGCTTCTAACTTCTACATCTAAGGCTAGTGCGGGCCGCCGAAGCCCCAAACTCTCGATCCTACGCCCACCCCAGTAGCCCACCCACTGTGAAGACCGCCTGAGCGGTAGTGTCTAAAGAGATCTTGTTTCCGTGTCCAACCGAACTGCAGTAGCCGCAGCGTAAAACAGTCCGATGTTGGCCTGAGGACTGTATCCATCTCCGGTTCGAGGGTAAAGATCGTAGGGTCCTGTGCCGTTTTTGCCCAGTGCTTTTCTCCAAACCGCACGGGTTCCGATCAAACTTCTCGAAGCGCAGAGGTGGCAACGCGCTCGCCTCAAGTAGGCTTCCTGACAGGGACTAGGCTGTGTGACGGACAAGAGCCTTCAAGACAACACCTAGACTCTGAACTCGAAACCCCAAAATCCAAATACCACGTCTTGCTAAGTTAGAGGGAAAGAATCCAAATACCACTCCCCAAACCCTCAACCCTAATCGCAGGAGGGTGTTTGGGCAGGCTTCCCGATATACGAGGACAAGGAGGCGAGATCTTGAAAGAGTGCCAGCAGCAAGGCCGAGGTTCAGGCCCATTTAGGCTTCGGCTTCGGATCTTTATCAGACCCGGTATCAGACCCGGGGTTCTCCTGAAAGTCTTAGGAAGCTCGCTTGCGGGTTTCAGGCTTGTTTCGGGTTCTTTGATTGGCTTATGCCTTATGCTGCCTAAACAAAGACTTAACGATTCGAAAGTCTGCGCTTGGCTGATCATTCCGGTTTGGGGTTCGGGAACTGGCCATATATGGCGGGCCTTAGTCATTCGAACACGGTTTTTCGGGTTTGGGTTTAGGGCATAGCAAGTGTACATGGCGCTACCATGGGGATAGTACCACCAATGTTCAGGCCTGTCTGTTGGATGAGGCGCGTGCTCAGGCTCATGGGCCTTAATACAGGGCCTGAATAATAATTATCAGTACTATTTTTGGGGGGTTCCTTAGAATGATTGTAGTATAGGGGCCCCCAAACCCTATTCTAATTTTTAAGGCCCTTATATTATAGCTACCCTTATAATGTACCCCAAAACCCTAGTCTCTGGACGATGGTGGCCAGTGGTGGCGGTACCAGGTTTGCTGACGATGCCAGTGCTGTTCCCATGCTTACACAGCTTGATTTGGTGATGATTGTTTCTGGTCCTAGTAGTCACAGGGCCTTCGCGCTGCCGTCCCACCATGCCCAAAGGGCTGTTTTGTTCCGTCCCTTGCGCATGAGGTGGGGAGACAGATGCGTTGTTCCTGAGACTCAAGACCGACAGAACGGCCGATGATGTCACTCAAGCGTCCCACATAGATGTAGTCTTAGCCTCCCAGAGCCCTCGCCTGAGTTTTTCCACTCCCCTTTCAACCAACATGCCGACAGGTCTCCTTTCCTTTCGGACACGGCTTGTCCTACACCACCTTCAGCTCCGCGTTCGCATCCGGATGTAAGACTTGTGTTCTCCGAGGTTCTCCGAGTGTCAAGGTCTCATCGCGGTGCCGAAGCAGACGATGAAAGGGGAGGGCGAAGCAGAGAGGAACATTGAGGGAAAGAGCCAGGGGAACAACGAAAGACTGCAGAAGCACATCACGGGAACGAGAGCTGCATGCATTCAGATCAACGCGCCTACGGCCGTTTCGTCGATTTAGCACAAGAGGACTTCGTTCGCGATGTGCTAGATTGCGAGAAGCAGCCGAAGAACAGGAACATGGAGGAGCCCTTTAAACTCTAAACTCCTCAACCCCAAAGCCACCATTCCGGGCCATAATCTAGGGGCCGAAATAATTACTAATACTGTTTTGGCGGTTCCTTATCACAAGTAATGCCCCCAAACCCTACTCTAATTATTTAGGCCCCTATAATATACCCCGATTCTAAGAATGGGGGTATATTGTAGGGGCGATTCTGAGGTACCATTGTAAGGAGCTTTCTTCCGCTGAGGCTACGAGCTCCAAGCGCTTTCCACCTCCTGCGACGACGCAGCGGTCGAGTCGGCGGTTTGTGCGGAGGCCGGGCCAGGGGGATCTATACTTACCTTAAACTACCAAACCCTATGCCTGGGATAAGGGCATTTTAGGGTTTATGGTTTTAGGGTTTAGGGTTAGGGGCTTTCAAGGCCCCTTTTTTCCCCTCGCGCATGGCTCGGTTCAATGCCCACAAGCGGGTTAGGGGTTTCAGGTAAGGTTTGCGGGGATTCGGCGAGGTTTGGGGCATTGGGGAGGAAATGGGCTTTGGGATGTTTAATCCCAAAACCTAGACACTCCAATATCCCTTAATTAAGGAATATGCCTTAAATCATGTTAGGGATCCTACTGTAATTTAAAGTATATTCCGTAATTAAGTGGATGTTGGAGTCTCTGGGTATAGGAGGCAACTAGTAATTAAGGGTTTTCAGATTTATAGCAAGAGGTTTCTTTCAGGGTTCCTGTAGTGGATCTATAGGAGGCAAGTGGTAGCTAGTGGGTTTTGGTTTCGGGGATTATCTTAGTAGGTTTCTGGGCATCGGGGTGGATTTTTGCTTGATGGTTTGGGGCTCCGACTTGCTGTTGGGCTGATATGGACCCGGAGGTCAAACGATTTACTTGATTCAGGTTTCAAGTTGTGGAACCGCAGAGCGCTTCTAAGGGCTCTGATTCGCAAAACTTTTGGGACGACTCTGCGAGGAGGCGGGGATTGGGTTCTTAATCCTCAAAGGGATGCCCGTTCAGACATGTTCAGACAAGGACCACGTCATGGTCGCTATGTATAACAGGCCTCAGTGTCACTTGTCTCAAGTAGTCTGCTCTGATCGCAATTGGTGATTCAATTCTTTCCCATCAGCTCAAGACGTTGGTATTGCCATGTTCTGTGTCTTTCACTGATTTTGCTCCGATGTTGGCGCTTTGTTGGTCTGGTCCCATTGCTGGCGATTCTCGTTTGCTCCTATCTTTATAGCTGTTCTGTTGTAGCTACAGCCCCCGATTCCGAAGTCCTAACTGCACCACAAAGCTTGCAGAGCCTAAGTGTACCAAAAAGAAGACTCGGGTTTAGGGTTCAGGGTTTAGGGACGTCGCGGCGACAGCTGTTCCGGGCGAGAGAAGCCTGCTGCAAAAGGGATTCCTGAATTCCTAAACCCTAAACCCTAAACACTCGACTCTGCGAGACCGAAAAAGGGACGTTGAAAAAACAAAAACCTAAACCATAAACCCTAAACCCAAGCCCCCAACTCCTGGGCCCTTCAGCACATGCAGGTGGATCTGATCAACAGTGGGCCGACCGCCGGCGCCGAGGTTGTCCAGCTCTACCTGGGGCTCCCCGGCATTGCCGGAAAAGGGCTCGAACAGGGGTCAGTGGTTTATATACTGTAGGGTTCAGGTTTTTGAATTCTGAAGCACAGGATTTTTAGGACCGGGTAAACCTTCGAGAACTCCGAGGTTTTGCTTTGAGGAGACTTAGCGTCAACCCCGCCCGACTATCATGGCGTCCCAATTCGCGCAGTTGTTAATTGATGGTGCCGCAGCGTTCATTATGGTGCAGCCGTGCTGTCGCTTTGGCATGCTTCTTTTCCACGTGTTGGCTGCAGTTGGCAATTCGCTGGATAATTTAGAGCCTTCGTCGTTCGTTTTGTTGATCCACACCCTCCTCTTCTTTGCTTGCTTTCGCATGTCTTCAACTTCGGCTTGCCATCTGCTTGTGCGCTCGTAAACTGTGAACTGCCCAAAAGCACCCTATAGTATATCATATTATGTTGTAGTATCGAATATTTATGTTGTATTGTCTCATACTAGGTGTTTGTTTTTTATCCTGAACCATCAAAGCAGATGTAACCTTGGCAAAAGTGTCTGGAACTCACGTAGCCTTACAGTGGAACCCCTTAACCCCGTTACATAGGGGCCTCAATACTTACCGGGGGTTCATTGTTAGAACTATAGTATAATATATCCCGAAAACCTATTCTGATTCTAATTATTAAGGCCCCTAAAGTAACCCCTCCAAAATCCAAAGCCGGCTTTACTAAGGTATCCAACAGAGGCAAAGCTGCCCCAGAAGCTCTTGAAAGCCTTCCGAAAAGCGACTTGGCCCGATAAAGCCCTAATTCATATGTTTCCATAGCCATTCCGGATGAGCTTGCCTTCCACTTCAACTGAAGGTTCTGCATGAGATGCTTTGCTGTAAGCATCCACACAGTGCACCACCGGAAGCTGTTGCCTATGTGCTCTCGTGGTTCGTATGGCCTTCAGTGTGTATNTGCCTTCCACTTCAACTGAAGGTTCTGCATGAGATGCTTTGCTGTAAGCATCCACACAGTGCACCACCGGAAGCTGTTGCCTATGTGCTCTCGTGGTTCGTATGGCCTTCAGTGTGTATATATGTGTATGTATGCGCTTATATCTTGCGTATATATATATATATATGTATTTGTGTGTTTAGACATATGTATGCAGACACATAGGAAGTACAACTTCGGTATGTGTATTGTGATACAGTACATGCACAATCTACATACGGATACATCTGCACACNTGTGTTTAGACATATGTATGCAGACACATAGGAAGTACAACTTCGGTATGTGTATTGTGATACAGTACATGCACAATCTACATACGGATACATCTGCACACCAGAAACTCACACACACATACAACAAGTAGATACGTACATACATACATGCACATATACATACATACATACAAAAGACAAGCATACATACATACGACACATGTATATGTATGTATGTATGTATGTGTGTATGTATGTATGTGTGTATGTATGTACATAATGTCGAGCGAGACAAAAGGAAAGAGTTCATGCAGTGGTCTGAAATGCATGAAGGCTGAAGGAGTATTGCTTGTGAGCGATCCACTCCCCATCGCTCCGGCATCATTTTGCTACGCCGCTCGTCGGCGTTTGTTCTTCATGGCCTCNTCATGCAGTGGTCTGAAATGCATGAAGGCTGAAGGAGTATTGCTTGTGAGCGATCCACTCCCCATCGCTCCGGCATCATTTTGCTACGCCGCTCGTCGGCGTTTGTTCTTCATGGCCTCTGAAACAAAGGAGTGGCAAATAAACCACGCCTGCAAGATGGATCGTGATCGCGCTGGGCAAAGGTGCACACTGGTGAGACTTGTATCAAGCTCTTGATCATTCACATCTGGGCAGTAACTCGCTGAGCAGGACTGCCTTAGTCTCGTTTCGTTCGGAATATGGAAAACACAGTGGCCTCAACTGCAAATCAAGTTCATGCTGAGTAGCTTTCCATCATGAAGCATGCCGTGCGGAAGGCGGCACTGAAAATGAGGAAGAACCGAACTCTTGTGGCACACGTGGCTTATGACCACCTCTGAGGGCATTGGATACCGCTGCAGCAACCATGCTGGAACGGCATTGCTGGAGCTGATCGCCTTTCGGCTCGCACGTGTGGCAGGCTTGGGTTCCACTGGATCAGCAGGCGTCTCATCGGCTTGTTCGGCTGCTCGGTCGGCCCGAGCTGCCTCTTCCTACAGGCAACATGAGTGAGATCCCTTGAACTAATAGCATTCCGACACAGTTCCTGCCTCCTCCTCTTTTTCTTCTTCAGCCATCAGAACTCTCGCAGCTTCCAGAGCGTCGTCGGGCTCAGGGTCCATTTCGCCCGCTGCTTGTGCCTAACAGTCGCCACTCGGTGGGGCAGGATATTTCAAAAATACATACCTTGTGAACTGTCACAGAGCATGCAAATCTCCGGTCCTCCTCCAAGTCTTCATCACGATCAGCAGCATCAGGTCCGCTCTTGGCCCTTCTTTTGTTTTTTTCATCTGTTGCATCCAACAGACTCTTCAGGCTCGTCAACTCCTCTTCGGTGCACCTGGCGGCAACGTCAGGTACCGCCAGCAAGAAGCGGATCTTCTGCGTTTTNCTTCTTTTGTTTTTTTCATCTGTTGCATCCAACAGACTCTTCAGGCTCGTCAACTCCTCTTCGGTGCACCTGGCGGCAACGTCAGGTACCGCCAGCAAGAAGCGGATCTTCTGCGTTTTGCTTGCGTTTTTGCGGCAGTGAATCTGATAAGCAGAAAGCAGCCACGAGAGCGAGTCCACCGTGAGTTTGACAATCTCTTGGCTTTCGATCAAGCCAACAAGCAGGGGCATTCCTTGCAATCCTCGTCGGAAGAAAAAGCAGCTGCCCATCTTCTCAGCCAAGGGCCCACCCATGAGGTGGATGGTGAAGTCGTAGATCTCCATCTGAGCACAGCATGCAAAGACGGCTGCATATCTTGAGGTGGGATGAACCAGCTGGTTAGCCAAGTTTCGGCAGTGAGATCCAGCAGCAACTCCTTCACAACAGGCCTCGGCGTATCGCTTATTTCATGCAGAACGTCANCTTCTTTTGTTTTTTTCATCTGTTGCATCCAACAGACTCTTCAGGCTCGTCAACTCCTCTTCGGTGCACCTGGCGGCAACGTCAGGTACCGCCAGCAAGAAGCGGATCTTCTGCGTTTTTGCGGCAGTGAATCTGATAAGCAGAAAGCAGCCACGAGAGCGAGTCCACCGTGAGTTTGACAATCTCTTGGCTTTTGATCAAGCCAACAAGCAGGGGCATTCCTTGCAATCCTCGTCGGAAGAAAAAGCAGCTGCCCATCTTCTCAGCCAAGGGCCCACCCATGAGGATGGTGAAGTCGTAGATCTCCGTCTGAGCACAGCATGCAAACACGGCTGCATATCTTGAGGTGGGATGAACCAGCTGGTTAGCCAAGTTTCGGCAGTGAGATCCAGCAGCAACTCCTTCACAACAGGCCTCGGCGTATCGCTTATTTCATGCAGAACGTCANACGGCTGCATATCTTGAGGTGGGATGAACCAGCTGGTTAGCCAAGTTTCGGCAGTGAGATCCAGCAGCAACTCCTTCACAACAGGCCTCGGCGTATCGCTTATTTCATGCAGAACGTCAGCAGAAAGCAGGCTCGGCTTCATCATCCAAGTAACTGTTGCAGCTTCACACAAAGAGCAGAGACACTTTCATGCACCAGGAGCGGGTCCACATCTCTGCGCTTGCTGTCTTTCTTCGGCACCGCATTTTCATTCACTTTGAGCGGAGGCAGAGGACCAACAAACTTGCACGGAAGTTCAACCATCTCCAGTGCCTTGGTCCAATTCGGGCATACAGACACTGTCTCGGCATATCAAAAGCTTGCTGTAAGTATTTCTATGTTTGGAGTCCAAGCTTCGTACATGATTCCGGGCGTGCTCCCCAGACACAAGTAAAATCGGGACTCATGCTGCACCATCATCCCACGTTGCGTCAGGGACGGTACAAAGAACTTGGCTTGTGCGGTATCAAAGTCCACTCCCAGCCTTATTTGATCAAAGAATCGCATATTCATAGACACAGCATGGACAAACCAAGATACTCGTACGAATCAAGCCAGTAGCTTTTTCGCATGGCACAAAGCCTTCATGGTGTTGAGGGCGACTCTGGTGTGGTGGAAAGGAGTTGTGCTGGGGAAGGGCTTGAGCACGTCGTCCAACCTGAAATGACTACCTGGGCTTCAAGCGGCACATGCAAAAAAGGATTCCGCATGATGCAAAACAGCTTGAAGCACACATCCTGAATTTAAATCACAGTGCTCCCGCCGTACGAGTCTGGCCGCCAAATGCTGCCTTTCAATGCTCGTACTTCGGCACCTTCCCAGTCCTCAGAAGAAAGAAGAATGCCATCGGGAGCTCGGCGTGCCTCTTCACCATCCTCCTTGTGGAGGACTTTTTTCTGCAGTGCTCGGACGGTCAAACATTGCAGATTGGGAAGCGATGCTTTCTCGTGCTTGCTTGCCCTTTTGGTTGACTCTTCCATTGACTGGAACATCGACTCGACGTTGGCGGAGGAGCTGAATGCTGGGTTCCATGCCATTATCAAGCTCTTTGTTTCCAAAGTGATCTTCCACTTGTTCTGCTCAAAACACGTCAAAATCTCCCTGTAATGCATGAAATGCGTGTACAATGCGTTTTTTGCCAGGAAATCATTCCAGCGGGCCTCGGCTTCTAAGCCAAGCACCATCGCCCATTCCTCTTGCAAACACGACAGGATCTGATTCTGCGTTTCCAGCTCTGGAGCTGTGCACCCATCCACGGCAAGAGCGGAGGCGCTCATTGGAGCACTCTGTAGGTGCAACCCATAATGCACCAGCTCGAAGATGATCGACAACAGGGCTTGCACATGATCATGAAGTAAGTTCTCCAATGTGCTTCGCCTGCGTTCTTGCACAGCAAGCANNCTAAGTCTCTATATATGGAGACATCGCCTGGAGTAGGAGACGTTGAATGAATAACTGCCTGCCTAGGGTTTTCGGACACTTTCGCTTCTTGCGGAAATCCCGATCGCTACCCAGATTCGCTACCCAGATTCTTGCTTAGGGTTTAGGGTCCGGGGTTTAGGGTCTAGGACGGTTTATAGGGCTTCATTCACAGAGACAAGTGACTGGGGGAGAGTTCAAAGCGTCAGACACAGAGATTACAAACCCTTAGAATGAAGAAGACAATCCCTGCATGGAGCAAATGGTGAAACCTGGGCGGATAGGCCGCCAGCGGCTACTCTGTTCAGTAGAAGCATTTGCAGGCTCACCCTACTGACTCACTGACTGGGCCTCATCTGAAAAGTTTTGATGCCCCAAAACCTCGAGTGTGAGTACTAATTGCTTCTTCGCTTAAAGAAGTTTCCCTAATCTACAAAACCTAAATCCCGGAAGGCATTCTTCCGGAACCAGAGATGAGTTTTGAAGGGCCAAGAGTGTTCTCAGGGAGACCCTAGTTCATTCAAGTTTAAACAGCACTTAATGTATAACCGTATCCCACTGCATCCAAGCGTTCTTTCTTTGTTTATCGGCCTTTCAAAAACCGGTAACCCGTGAGCCCTACATCCTCAACGCGAACAGCGAGCCCTCAACCAACACGCGAAACTTCAAACTGAAAATAGCACCCGTCACGAACCCTGCAAAAGCCCTTTAGAAGACCCCAACTCTTACACAAAATCCTTCAACCCTTACAGCCTGCAACTTCAAAAATCAGTACACGACTGCAGGGTCTGCGGATTGCACAGGGGAATGGTCTAGAACATACCCAGGAGCATAGCGAAGATGCTAAGACGGATCCCTTGATTGTAAAACTCGTTTCAGTAAATCTCGGATTCTACTACTTGGGGCGGGTAGGTTTAACACTTGGGGGAGGGGAGTAATGAACCAGATACAACACATCACTTCGTTCGGTTGTTGTGAAAGAGGCAGTCCTGGTTAAGTTTAGTTGGAGGTCTAGCTACTTCGTTAACCTACCAGCTTTGTCCAGACACTACATATAAAACAGGCTAAGGACCAAGTCAAAACAGTCGTCATTCATACAACATAAAAAACTGCTTAACATCAAGCATCAGCTCTCAGAGTCATGTGACACTTCCATTCTTGGCATTCGCACAAAAGCAGCATCCAGTAAACAAGAAACCACATGTTTACATCACCCTGGCCTGCATGTTGCCCTCAGCAGATTGAACTGCTAAGTCCGCTGTAAGGCCCAGCTTGGCCATCCCCTCGAATCCGAGACCATCTGAAATGGTCTCCCAAAGCATGTGCTGGAAGCCGGGTCCGTTCATGAAGAGGGTGTGCCGATGAGACGCCATCAACTTGTTGGCGTTCTTTTGCTAAGCGACAAAAAGAAAATGCAAGGAGCAGTGCATGCTGAATGCCACTCTCAGACATCATGAAGTCAAGACACAAGGTCGATGGTGAGGCTGCGAAACGGCTTCGTCATCAATGCCATCGTCTGAAACAAATTGTGTGCTTCTTCATCCACCAGAGCCTGGGCGGATGAAAAGTGCTAGACATGTTTTGCCAAGGTTCGCTTCTGTTCGCAGACTAAGTTTCCTTCACGCATAGCTCCAGGATTCTGTCGAAATCTCCCTTCTTGCCCTCTTCATCATCCTTCTTCTCCACGAAGAAGGGGTTCTTGCCTTCCTCACACGGATGAGAATGGCTTCTCAGCAAAAGAAACTTAGGCCTGTCCTCTATGGACGACCACATCACCAACAGCAATGTCGATGTGTACTTCTTCTGGAACCCGTCGGCGTTGAAGGACCAAGCACACCAACGCTTCTTGTCGTGAATGGGGCCCTGGCGCCTTTGTTAGGAAGCAAGGGAAGTATAATCACAACACAAAAGCTCCCGCGCTGATGCCCACCTCGTCACAGCATCTAAACATTCCACGACTCTGTGGAAGTTCAAGGCTGGGTCCATGCTCACTGAAAATCCATTCCTCAAGCGCGAACAGAAAGACCAAACACTGTCACAACCCCAACTCCCTGTTCTCGGCTCTGCCCGAGGGTCTCTGCCAGGATGGCCTCCTGAAAGAGCTGTTGAAGCACGTCGCCTTGCTCGGCCTCAGATTTCAAGCACAACAGCAAGACTGCGGACATGCTCAGGTTTCAAGCTGCAGAAACATTTGCACCCCAGCGTCGATGTCCAAATATCGCCGTCCACCCTCTTGCCAGGAAGCACCTAGCTTTCCGGTTCCCCAGGGTGAGCGCCTTGATTTCATCAGCCAAGACGTCAAAGTGTGCATGCCTCAGATTGTGCTCACCAACAACATTAATCATGCCAAGCTGTCTATGGCTGGTTTTGCAAGAGGAAGCACCAGGAGCTCTCTGCGGTCGAGGCACGTTTCACTCCCGGACAGCAGTTGAAAACGTGTCCCAGGTGCGAGNAACATTAATCATGCCAAGCTGTCTATGGCTGGTTTTGCAAGAGGAAGCACCAGGAGCTCTCTGCGGTCGAGGCACGTTTCACTCCCGGACAGCAGTTGAAAACGTGTCCCAGGTGCGAGTGGAGTTTGTGTCTTGGATACACGCAGAATTAATCATTCACGGCACTTGCCAGCAGCAGCAGCATGAAAACGTAGATCCTAGAGACACGAAGAAGTAACCCTTTTTCCGATTGTACACGTTAGCGAAAACCCACACACACACACACACACACCGACACAGATGCCCAGACAGACATGTGACAAAATGAACGAGACCACGCAAACTGTGCAGACAATTGCAGGGCCCGACTCTGTTCAGCAGGCAGTTTGTGGCGCACCCAGCAGATGAGCAGCNACACAGATGCCCAGACAGACATGTGACAAAATGAACGAGACCACGCAAACTGTGCAGACAATTGCAGGGCCCGACTCTGTTCAGCAGGCAGTTTGTGGCGCACCCAGCAGATGAGCAGCTAATGAGATGAAGACTTCTACGAGCCATAGGCATGTCGTCTATAGGCAGAAGAATAATGTGGTCTCCTGATTATTACCCCCCCCCAACCAACCAAAACCCGCAATAGTGGCGGGTCGGTTTCCCGGATCATCTTGAGTTGTTTGGGGGGCCGGGGTCGAAGTTGTTTGGGGGCCGGGGCTCTCAGTAGTAGTACAGTAGTACAGTAGTACCGTAGTTTGGAGCTTTGGCCTGAATCCCTGAAGGCTGGAGACTTGAGGTTTCTATATAGAAGCCTTATGGTTTTCGATACAGCAAGGGATTCTGGTTTGCTGTTCTGGAGGCCTCCGGCAGGCCGCTGCACTATTGATGGGGCCTTTTCATCCGAACTATTGTGGGGTGGGCAGCTATCGCATACTACTCCTTAGAAAAGTTGATGGGGTGGCTTTTTTCATAAAGGGTTTATATAAGAAACCTATAGATCTGGCAGCCGTGCAACACCAGAGTTTGGAGCTTTGGCCTGAATCCTTGAAGGCTGGAGACTTGAGGTTTCTATATAGAAGCCTTATGGTTTTCAACACAGCAAGGGATTCTGGTTTGCTGTTCTGGAGGCCCCCGNGAGGTTTCTATATAGAAGCCTTATGGTTTTCAACACAGCAAGGGATTCTGGTTTGCTGTTCTGGAGGCCCCCGGCAGGCCGCTGCACTATTGAGGGGGCCTTTTCATCCGAACTATTGTGGGGTGGGCAGCTGTCGTATACTACCCCTTAGAAAAATTGATGGGGTGGCTTTTTTAATAAGGGGTTTATATAAGAAACCTATAGATCTGGCAGCCGTGCAAAACCAGAGTTTGGAGCTTTGGCCTGAATCCTTGAAGGCTGGAGACTTGAGGTTTNGAGGTTTCTATATAGAAGCCTTATGGTTTTCAACACAGCAAGGGATTCTGGTTTGCTGTTCTGGAGGCCCCCGGCAGGCCGCTGCACTATTGAGGGGGCCTTTTCATCCGAACTATTGTCGGGTGGGCAGCTATCGTAACCTACCCCTTAGAAAAATTGATGGGGTGGCTTTTTTAATAAGGGGTTTATATAAGAAACCAAGAGATCTGGGAGCCGTGCAAAACCAGAGTTTGGAGCTTTGGCCTGAATCCCTGAAGGCTGGAGACTTGAGGTTTCTATATAGAAGCCTCTCCTCTTCCAGGGCGTCACTTTGTAGTAGGAGTGCTTATTTACCTAAGCCTTAAAAATTTTACACCGGGACGGGTTTTAGGACTATTGACGGGTGTTTATTATTACGTGCAGGCCGAGTTTAGCTCTATTGAGGGGACCTTTCATTATTGTGTTCCGGGCCGAGTTTAGCTCTATTGAGGGGACCTTTAATAATCACGCGCCCACATTAGCTAATCAGCTAAGGAAGACAGGAGAACGACAAAACGTACTTGGCTAAGTAGGCAAGCAGCAAGTGCAGACAAGAGACTTCCCCAGACATAGAGCCAGAAACAAGAACTCCCAGAAGCCACAACACTTGGAAACTCGAACATGTTTTCCGGATGCCAAGTGGCAGTTCGTCCCTCAACAGGGCAAGCGGAAGACCGCGTTGAGCCAGGAATTGAAATCCGGAGTAAAGCGGCGAGCCCTCGTCGGGACACAAGATAATTCGCACGAGGCCACGGGCCTGCTCAACTGGGATGTCGTTCCAAACGGCTGCACCCGTTCTCTGGTCGGTGATGTACGCTCTGCCATCGTAGTACTCCCGACGTTCATGCTGCTCGTGCTTCACGGGTCTGAGAAGAGGACAAGGAGGCTGGAGCTCAAGGTCGAGCAAAGAAACAACGTGAAGAACGGCTTTGAGATGTTCTCTTGCTGCCAACTTTTGCTGTCGAAGCTTCCCGACCGTTTTGGGCCTGCAGAAGCGTGCTAAGCAAAACAGTTTGCTGCATGCTGCATTGTCTTTCGCAATGCTTCCGAGATGCAGTTTACTCATCGTGGCGGCCTTGTCATCGGAACTAAGCATCTTGGCAGCCAGCGTGTCCGCCACAGTTTGGCTTTCGCGAAGCTTGGTTTCGTGATCAGCCGTGGATGGCAGAAGGTCGGACAACCTTTGAAGCGTCCAAGCCATGGCCTTTTGGCCGATGGATATGATAGGGACCCAGACCTGAATGGCAGCAGTCTGTCTGCATTTTGCACGTGTAAAAAAGGAAGTCATTCTTGGAAGCAGCTAAGCCACATCCATTCCAGCCTTTGGAGAAGCATCCACCAGCAGTCCGACACTCTTGAACTTTTGGCCACTCATCTCCTCAGAGAAATCTGTCATCCTACGGAATGAAAAGCGAGGGCGCAGTTCCGCCTCCTGAAGCACCGTCGCTGCCTTTCTCAGGTATCTGAAGGCAAAGTCGCAACTGAGCCTGCAGAGGAGTTGCAATGAGTGAAAGCTTTGTTTTGCAAGATACAAGAAAAAATAGACCTGCCAAGCAGCCTGTGTGCGTGAGATGGACAGAAGTCCTCAAGTCCAAGCATCCGAAGATCATCATCTGCCGTCTTCGTCACAAAACCCGTGCTGCGAGTCAGAAAACGATCTAAGCAGAGCATGTGTTTGATCTTCTACTCTCGCTTGAGGCCACGTCCATCCCTCGCAGGGGTTTTGAAGTTTCAAGTTTTTGGGGACTGGGTAAAAAAGCAAGCGCAACAAATCAGCTTCTTCCATTGCACACGAGGAATACACCTTTACTTATCTTGGCCGTGCCTTTTGGCAGGATGAAACTCATGCGTAGCTGTCGGCATCGGAATGCTGGGGGCGAGGATCTCATTCAGGAAGCCTTCGGCCTTCTGAGCCAAGCTGTGCAGCAGCCTCCTCTGGATTCTGTCGTTGGGCACCTGTGCCTCAACGCAAAAAAGTATCGGCACGAGTTCAGAAATGGGGTCTGCCAGGCCAACAAAAGAATCGCCTCCGTAGAGATCTCTTGGAATGGCTGCCTCATGATGAACCATGCAGCCACAGATAGTTTGACACCTGCCAAGACAACGACTGGAAAGGAGACGAATCACTTGACGAAAGCAAGCCTCCTGTGAGCTTCTGCTGTGCGGGCGACAGCTGCTTGCAACGGGTCCACCTCTCCATTCATTGTTTTATCTGGTCTAGCATACAAAATCAATGAGGATAAGACAGGGCCTGTCGTGCCAGCCGACATACTTCAAAAAAACCTCCCAGGAAGCCAAATCCACGTCGTGCCCCAAGGTCTTGAGCCTACCTGAGTATTTGAAAGAAAACTCATGCTTTATATGCTTCGAACAGAAAAATTCATAAAAGCTGCAAGCTGGAGTATTCGGCAGAAGCTCGAGGACCATGTCTTTGGGGCACATGTTTGGGATCAGGATCTCCAGGGCAGAGAGGCATCCCTTCTGCAACTCAACCTTGCAACCGCGAACTTGAAGAACCGACACGGCCTCAGTTTGAAGCTTGAAGTTACATCTGCAAAAGGAAACAGAGCGCATGAGGCGGTCATGAGGCAAGGCACTGCAAACAGAATGCCAGGGATCGTGAAACCATCAAATGCCAGACGTATTTTTTGCTTTCCAGCTTCTATCTTCTTACCTCGATAATCTGGAGCTCGAACGATGTGTGTGTCCACATCGATTACCCAGGCCGCTGACATGTCGGCTGTCAAGTTGTCTCTCCTGGCAGAGAGTCATGACTAGAAAAGGAGCACACAACACTTCAATAATGCTTTTGCCAAGGTACAGTTTTGTATACCAGTTGCTGAACTTCTGCTGCCGGGAAAAAAAGGGCCATATCTCTGCGATGCGCCAGAAAAGCTGGTAACCATCAGCGGAGCAGCCCTGCACCTTTGTGTCAAAGAATGACTGGCAGCTGTGCAGACGTATGTGTTCCGAGCAGCCTGGTGTGCTTGCAACACTCCTTCTCGAGCTCCACGCACCGTGAGGAACAGTGCCACGGATGGAGTATAGGGAGTGTCCACAGGAGGTACTTCCTCTGGCGGATCAGGGAGCTCTTCCTCGTCAAGAACCAGCTGTTGCGGAGACTCCAGCCATCGAGGCCGGATGCCGAGTCCAGCAGCTGCGGCCTGTGCCCGGTGCTTGTCAAGCATGTCCTCGCAAATATGGCAAGGCAGATATGGGGAGAAAAAGGCAGGTACACTGGAAGCGAGAGAGCAGAGACAGTCCTCCCATGCATCGACAGACAAACTCTCTACCGAGGCAGACATAGGTCTTCCATCTCGAACCTTCTGATCGGCGATGGCTATTTTGGCATTGAGAGCGAAACGAAGACGAAGCTTCTCTTCGAGATCAGTCGTCCTGCGGGGATATGGAAGGTATGCGGTATCATATATGTCAGGCTGGAACTGTACTGTGTGACCAAATCCAGAGCATCTGCATCCAGAACGATTTGCGCATCCGGAACGCTGTCTTGCAGTCTCGGGCCCCGCCGGCCTTTGCGCTTCCAGCACCCTCTCTGCAAGCCAGGCATCCATTGGGAGCCTGCCATAAGAGTTCTGGATGTGTCTGCTGCGACTAAGAGTTCTGGATGACTGCGGGAGTTCTGCATGAGAGTTGCTGCGTGACCCACGTGTGCGCACATGGGCAGGATCTGATACCTCATCTGGAACGCTTTGTAGCAAAACATCCAGAACGGTTTAGAGCATGCGATTCCCTGAGACTCTTTACGTTTTGAGAGTTTAGGCAGATTTGCGCGTAATGGTTCTGCATGAGGTGTGCGGCGCAGTCCACGTAGGCACCAGCAGTGTGTTTTTGTTGCAGAACGGAGTGGACGTCCAGAACGCACAATCGGCAGCTGTCCCGAGGCAGCTCGACATGCAGAACGTTGAATGTCCATCCAGAACGCATTAGAGCAGAAAAGCCCTGGGAATCCCTTGACAGTTCAATCTCTTTTGTTTCCTAGAATTGTGTTGAAAAAGAAGAAAAAGCTCTGCCTGCAATACTAAACTTAAGCAACTGGCCCGACCCGCCGGCCCGACCCGGCGGCCCGACCGGCCGGCCCAAAACGCAGACGCGACCCGCCGAGCGCCGCCCCAGAAGACCCGGCCCAAACGACGGCTAGGGATTTCACACATCTGTTGGCAAAATCTGGCGGAAGTGCGCCGCCACCGAGCAAACTGCCTGTAAATACTGCATTAGACAAAAGGGCTAGGGATTTCACACATCTGCTGCAGCAAAAAGCCTGTAAGTACTGCTTTAAAACAAGGGCTAGGGATTTCACACATCTGCTGGCAAAAATCTGGCGGAAGTGAGCCGCGACCGAGCAGAATAGTAACACCTGTTCTTCTGCAGACTGTCCTTAGCTGGACGTGCGAAAGCCTCCGAAAAAAGATGAGCAAGTCGCCTAAGACACACACACACACAAGCAGAGTCCATGGGAGAAACAAACGCGGGAACATCCGGTGAAGACTCCTCAAAGTCAAACCTGCCATAGCAGCTTGCGTAACAAATCTTGGGCATACCTTCAAACCTCGCACAAGTGCTCCAAAACAAACCCAACTGGTTTCGTGGTGGGCAGGCCCCCCAATAATCAGCGCGTATTTGGTCAAGGAGCCCGCCCAAGTAGTAACACCTGTTCTACTGCAGACTGCTCCTAGCCGGACATGCCAAAGCCCTCGAAAGAAGATGAGCAAGTCGTCTAAGACACACACACACACACACACACACACACACACACACACTCGACACAGACACACCCACACAGCAACATCCCGAACNACTTCCCCACCTCTCTTCCACCCACACGCACACGCACACGCACACGCACACGCACACGCACTCTCTCACACCCACAAACAGAGTCCATGGGAAGAACGGCCGGTGAAGACTCGTAAAAGTCGTAACTTCCATAGCCGATTTCTCTTGAGCTACAGTAGCACAACAGAAGCACATGACACACGACAAGTTCTGCGGATGGGGGGCCCATGACAGCTCACTCTTGAAGGACATATTCTGCAAAAGCCAGGGGAGCCTGGAAGAGCAGGCCTGTGCTTCCCGGCGTGAAGCGAAGGCAGCAATGTGGCGAAGCAAACGATACTGAAACTGAAGTTGCATGAGACACTGACATGGAGTGCGACCAGGCTAGTCAAGGGCCCCAAGGCCCTACTGCACCACTTCCTGGTTGATACTGACCACAGACAAGACTCGCATCTACTACGACACTTCTCAGGAGTGCCACAAAGCTGCAGACAATGTTTAGGAAGGCATGAACTGCACACAGCTCCGCCGCATGAAGCAAGCAACTGAAACAGGGCAACGAATTCTCACCTCTTCATAATTACTTCCTCCAAGCACCATGGGGGAAACAGAGACTGCTGCAGCAACAACCTTTCTCACATCTGAGCACCATTTCACAACCGTGCAGCAAGCAGCTGAGTTGATTCAAAATCTCTCCGGCTGGGCGCAGAGATAAGCCATGATAAGCGGAGATAAAGCTCCGGACACTTGCGTTTTGTTCACTCCGCTTTGGTCCGCATGTGCTCCTGCCAGAAGCCCAACATATAAGGACCTAAGAAAGGAAATTGAAGGATGAAAAGTGGCAGGTAGCAGGACGGTTCCTGGATGGTCTGAGGCCAAGCCTTCACGGCCTTTTTTCCTTTCAAGGTCAGACTGCTGAATGCCTTGCGGGCCGTCACGCCCAGTCCGGCGATGAAATCACCTTGGCCAATGAAAGCAACTCTCAGGCTACAGCTGAAGACTCAGGTATTCGTTGTACTGGTCAGAGCAAAGTGGCTTGGGCCCATGTCGCACAGAAGAGCCGCAGCTTCGCTCAAGCTGGTCAGCTCTTCGGCTTGCAAAATTTTGACACAGAATGGCGCATCTTGCCTCACATCACGTCAGCCAGATTAGCAAGGACAAGGCTTTCCCAAAATATGCACCTGCAGGGTCACCCTATACGACCCTTCCTCTGGAAAGTCTAATCTCCCACCAAGACACGAGGGAGTGGAAGCCGTAAGCAAATCGAGCAGCTCGGGCTCCACCTCAAGCACTCCAGCCTCGGAGCACTCCTTTGTCGGCTGTGGGGGCTCCTTGTCACTGTGCGAAGACTCCGAATCCTCATCGGGTTCCTTGTCCGCGAGGTCCTTCTCAAGACCCTTTTTCTTGTCCAGCCCTGCCTCCTCGGAGCTCGTCTTGCTCTTCTGCTTCGGCCGACTCTTTCCTCCGGACTGCTTGGTGGATCGCTTCGCGGAGTCAGGCGACATGCGTCTGCTTGGCTTGAACTTCCCACCGAAAAGATCATCATCCTCTCCGCCGGACTTCTCATCAGGCGAAGCCTCCACCCTGCTCCGCCCCTCAGCTCTGGATCCGGAGTCCAGACCATCATCGTCACCGGAAAAATCCAAACGCCGCCGGACAGCCGCTGGGCCGTCGTCGCGATGAGCTCCCTTGCGGCCAACCCTTTTCGAAGAGCTGCCCCGTGGACGCCTCTTCTTGGACTTGACAGGCGTCTTCTCTTCCGCACCAGAGGTCGGCTTGGACATGATCTTCTTCATGTCCTTTTCGGCCTCCTGCAGAGAAGAGGGTTTGAAAGAAGAAGCAGAATGACAGAGGTGCGTCGGTGCAATCCACGAGAATAACATAAAGCGAGGTACAAGCTTGAGGCTTCAGGGTCACCTAAATTTTAGGTGACCGTTCCATGGAGCACACATGCAAAGATTCTTCCGATGGCTCCGAGCACAAAGTATTTTCAGCCCATCGGAAGAAGCCAAGAGCATTGTCAAACTTTGAAGACTGTTGGTTCTTAAGGAACCGGCTTCACTAGGACTGCTTCTTTTTGAAGATTTCTTTTATGCCAAGAAATAAATAACATGTAAAAATATGATTAGCAGGCTTCCGTGTGAGCACATGTCAGCACTTCGACCCACAAAGCCCACACACACCCATCCTCAGACTTCCGTAATGGCCTTCCCGGGGCACTAAAAAACCATAAAAAGTCGTCATGTAAATTTACATGACGACCTTGGAGCACTTTGCATCATCAACATCGCAGGTTTCCAGGTCCCTTNTCAGACTTCCGTAATGGCCTTCCCGGGGCACTAAAAAACCATAAAAAGTCGTCATGTAAATTTACATGACGACCTTGGAGCACTTTGCATCATCAACATCGCAGGTTTCCAGGTCCCTTGCACAGCAGAAGCTCGTGACAAGTGGGCACATAAAATTGCAGACGACCATGAAGCACTGTGCATGATCTACAAAAACTGAGCTAAATTTTGAAAAGCGGTCAGATTACTGTTTTGGGCCTGGGGAANAGAAGCTCGTGACAAGTGGGCACATAAAATTGCAGACGACCATGAAGCACTGTGCATGATCTACAAAAACTGAGCTAAATTTTGAAAAGCGGTCAGATTACTGTTTTGGGCCTGGGGAACGGCTTTTCAAAACACAGCCCAGCCCCGACCCCACCAGCCCAGTCCGAGGCAGCTCCCCAACCTGGGCCCACCCACCCGTTCACCTCTGCTAGCCATAAAGAAATATTCCGAGTCGTCTATGGGGATGAGAAAGAAGAGTAAGCAGGAGATCAATACAAAGCAGTGCAGAGGGAAGAAGCACAGTAGTGGTGATTGTCTGTGAGGTTATGGAAACAGACGAATTCCTGGGGGTACCGACACGGCCTGAGGGATGTTCAATGCTGCTCTCCACCAACATCACACCCCGCGGTCCTGTACTCTACACTTGAAGAACAACACTCTGCCAGGCCATGATTACAATCGAAGTGTCTCTATGCGGCTGCATGCTTCAGCATCTCAAATGCTGCAAGAGGAAGCAGAGCGGAACAGGGTCTTAATTAACTACCAGCATCCAGGACAGCACGTTTTGTCTGAGAGAAGGCCAGCTTCCACACATCAGCGGCCCTTGCCGTCGCCTCGCCGATTAGCGGCCTTCCATTCTTTATAACAAGACCGGCAATTATGATGATGCAAGTCTTCCCCCGTGACAGGGTCAAAACACGGAGATGCACGGGAGCAGAAAAAGCCCCTGGTGCAGTTATTGCACACTGCACGACGTGGCATCGCCGTGCTTGACTCGCGAGCCAACAGAGCTGCTTCGCGCTCGGCCACCCTGGCTTCTCTCACAGCGATCGCCTTCTCCTTCTGCAAGAGTGACGCTTCTTTCTCTGCCAAGGCCAAGAAGGCAGCATCCGCGGCGTCCTTCATCATGTGTTGCAACTTCCCACGAACCTCCTCGACAACCGTATCTTGGAAAAGATGCTGCGAGGAAGAAGCCATGGCTGCAACTGGTGATCTTCTGCAGGCAGCTGGTATGGGAATTCGCAAGGATGTCTTGAAGCGTCAAGTCTTCTAAGCCAAAAGCTACGTTTGAGCGATCTCTGCAAGAGACAATTGTTGATCAACAGACAGTGGGCAATATGCAAGGCCTGCGACCTAACAACTACATCTCGGATCCTTGCGCAACTCTTCCATGAGCTGTTCGTACCTCTCTTCCATGTCTGAAAGCTTGCACCTCGTGCTCCTGCGTGACAGGATAGAAACCAAAATGGAAAACCGTTCAAGACAATCTCAGTATAATATTCTGGCATCAAAACTCAAGATCACCGCTGAATACACCCGTCCTTCGCTGCTTCTTGCTCATGCAACCAACCAAATTGGTCATGTCATCCAGGGTCTTGCAGCTCGACACTATCACAGCGGAGGCATTCTTGCCAGTAACTTGGATGGTGCAGAGCCACAGGAAGTATTTTTCAATCTGCTGTCACACAATGATTGTCAAACCAACAAGAGGGTAAACAGTCCAAGCATCTCAAGTCCAAGATCTTTCCCAAACGATGCCTCCACAAATTGGAGGCTGCTTTTACCTCGGGTTTGATCAACAGCAGAGATGGTTAGGATGCAGTAACCAGAAAGAAGACAAGACACCTGCTGCACGGCTTCAGACTCTGCATTCTTGTCCTTGATCTTCTTGCAGCGGGCGACTGTCGCAACCAAGAGTCCTTCCTCAATCGGCAAAACATTCGAAACAGGAGGGCGGCCTCACAAAAGAAGCAACACTGAGACGAGTACGTGTCTTCACTGTGATATTTGAACATTCACCCCGGCTCTCAAAAAAATCGGCATGAAAGATGTGTTCATAGCGAGGAGCTGCTTCGCCACCTATCTGAAGGAGGTCGCTGGGGTGGATGAAAGGAACAGAGGTTGCAAGCACGTAAGCAAGCTGGCGGGTGCTTACATCCTCCAGCTTCAAGACCTTCGGTCCGCGGGTAAGCTCCTTGCTCGGAAGTGCAAGGACACTCTGCCGATCCACTTCGATGGCATCTTCCTCGTCGTCAGACGACTCTGGTGTCGAGGAGTCGCCTTGTCTTGAACTGAAGACAAGCTACAGCCAGGCCCCTAAAGAACATGTGAAAAAGCGTGTGTCTTCAAAAGCAACACCATCGAAGCCTTTGTTCTTCTTGCTTTTCTTCTTGCTCTTCCTCTTAGCCTCTCTCGACTTCGAAGTTTCTCCTGATTTATCACTCTGACATGTCCCAGGAGCACCTAGACCGAATCAATGAGTACACTCATGACCTTCGAAAAAGACACAATCCAGACATGGCCGGATATCCTGGTGCCATAGCTTTTTCAAGCTCGGCTACCCCGTGGCGAAGCAAAAAGTTGTGAGCACTGGGCGGCGTCTCATCCGCTTCCAGCGACTTCGCGGACAGTGTCCTCAAGTTTTCCGTTGCACACAGCAATAAAGGCGTCCTCTAAAGCGCACACCCCAAACCTTGGGACGTTTTCGTTCAAATGATGAACAAACGAAGAATCGAGAAACCATTGATGCTTGATTCGTTGGCGGATAGGCGGATAAGTTCGCCGGCGGAGTTGCCGCTTTGAGTTGTTGCTCAAGATATGTTCTGCGGTTAGCCCGTCTGGCGGACTAGCCGCTGCATCCTTCCCCTGTTTTGGTTTAGGAGATCACACATGTTTTGGTTGTACAGCGGCCACCATAAGTANGTTGTTGCTCAAGATATGTTCTGCGGTTAGCCCGTCTGGCGGACTAGCCGCTGCATCCTTCCCCTGTTTTGGTTTAGGAGATCACACATGTTTTGGTTGTACAGCGGCCACCATAAGTATCCGGCTCTAAAAACATCAGGAGTACGTAACCGGAGGTTTTGCTCTGGACACTTCAAACCATACAAATGCCTGCCGTTTTCCAGTTGTCCTACAGTGAACGCCGGAGAGTTGGAACGCGNTCCGGCTCTAAAAACATCAGGAGTACGTAACCGGAGGTTTTGCTCTGGACACTTCAAACCATACAAATGCCTGCCGTTTTCCAGTTGTCCTACAGTGAACGCCGGAGAGTTGGAACGCGGTTCCAGGAGAGTTTGACCCTGTGGGGCCAAGTTCCAACTCTACTTTTGGGGCCGTATGCGGTTTGGCCCGTGGCTAAGACTGTCAAGGCTTTTTATGCGAGGTTCCAACTCCACTGTTCCCCAGTGAATTCCACGCATATCTCTGGTAGAGCAACCTTGAGCGAGCGCGTGCAAGTTCCAATTCTGGCATGATGTTCCAAAGTTGAAAAGAAACATTCTGACTGGACAGGCCGGAAAACCCAGTGTGGATGTCATCAAGGTTGGACCATGGATGATCTCTTTTCTCGGAACATGGACATCATTATGCTATGGGGGTGGGGGTGGGGGCCCCCCGTGGGTGGGGAAACAACCTAACCTAGCACTAACCTAAACCCTAAGCCCAGCTTCCCCTGATTAGGGGACTAAAAAACGAAATAAACTAAAGGCTGGGCCCTAAACCCTACGTGCCCGCTGTCTCCTGTTCTGGAGTGCCAGGCACCCTAAACCCTAAGCCCGGTTTCCCCAAAAATATGGGGACCTAGGCACAATGTGTCCTAAACCACCCTGAAAAAACCCTGAAACGAAACCACCCCCACACGCAAACCGCAACCCTACGAACCAGGGGGGGCGGGGGGCGGGTTGGGAGGGAGGGTTTGAGCCAACACAAACACGCCTATATACAAAAGCATGGGGAGGCGTCAGTGCTCGAGTGTGCGGTTCAGGTCCTTCGACGATCCATGGGGTCATACCACTGACTAGCGCTATGGTCGTGGGGTCCCCGTACACGTATCTCTCTGCAATACTGGAGCGGTCACAGTAAGTAATTGCAATACCCCTGTCTGCCATGCTGGAAGGGTCGGAGTAATTACAGTTTCTATCTCTGCAATACTGGAGGGGTCGTAGTAGTTCCAGTTTCTCTCTTTCTGCAATACTGGAAGGGTCGCAATGATTACAGTTTCTTTCTCTGCAATACTGGAGCGGCTGCAGTAATTGCAGTTTCTCTTTCTCTGCAATACGGGAGCGGTCGTAGTAATTGCAGTTCCCTTCCCTTTGCAATAATGGAGCGGTCGTAGTGATTGCAGTTTCTTGCTCTTTGCAATACTGGAGCGGTCGTAGCACTTGTAGTTTCTCTTTCTCTGCAATACTGGAGCGGTCGTAGTAAACTCGGGAAAATTGGAGTTGGAACTTTTGCACGGGGAGAAGCGAGTACGGGAAATCAGGGCGTGCAGGTTCCAACTCTCCGGCTTCCACCATACCTGGATATCTTTTTTTGGCTTTGTGGCGCGAATGAGAAAATGCGGCCAGCCACGGCCACACCGACCGCAGGTTGATCTTCCAGGCTACCACCAAAATCATCGCTCAAGCAAAGCAAAAGCCAGGAACTATCATAGAAATGATGCAGTAAGTCAAACACACGACAGTGTTCGCACCGCTGCAACAGCAAATGCAGGCTTCTCTGGAGACCGGCCAACATGAAAGACACATGAATCCAAGCGTCCTCTGCTTCTTCATAAGCCCCATGCTGTAGCGGAAGCCCGCCACTCAGCAAGCAGGCACTCTTACACCTAGCGGACCTAGAGAAAGCCGGAGCTCAGCAGGACGTCTTATAGCGAAGTCTCAAGCGATCTCCAAGTTTGTGTCGCAACATGTGTTGTTCAGGTCATCTCCCAGAGCGGCAACATGTTTCATCTAACAGCTTGAACCTGGGCCAAGCACCTAATGCAGGCAACAAGGGCAGCGAGTGCAGCCCCAAACCGGGACTTCAGAAACAGTCTCAGGCAGGTGACAGCGAGCTTTAGCGAGGTTTGCTATCGCTTGCGAGGAGTCGTGAAGCTGGTGGTCGCAAATTAACCACTGTATCATGGTGAATGCAAGATCGAAGTGCTTGCACCAAATTATGCCACTGCAAATNGCTTTAGCGAGGTTTGCTATCGCTTGCGAGGAGTCGTGAAGCTGGTGGTCGCAAATTAACCACTGTATCATGGTGAATGCAAGATCGAAGTGCTTGCACCAAATTATGCCACTGCAAATCCGGCATGCACTGTCTCACACTGGAGTGTACATCTGAAAGACCCTTTGGTATCCTGCAGGCAAGGCCATACGTGGTATCCATGCCTCGAAAGATACATTACATGACCGGTTGTCCTGAAAAATGCGTCCACTGATCACGGATCCTCGGCGTCCACGACAACCTGTGGCGTGGGNTGCAGGCAAGGCCATACGTGGTATCCATGCCTCGAAAGATACATTACATGACCGGTTGTCCTGAAAAATGCGTCCACTGATCACGGATCCTCGGCGTCCACGACAACCTGTGGCGTGGGGCTGTTTCTCAAGGACAAGAGACACAAGAGCACAAAGATTTCAGGCGCTTTGTCTCAGGTGGCATGGAAAGGTAAGCGGATTCACGGCACACCCTACACTTGACAAAGCATGTACATGCAGCAGTCCAAGCTTAAATGGAACTGACAAATGCTGGAGCATGCATACAACAAGATGCCAAAACTACAGCTGCCCACACCAGGCCAGGTAGCCACATCCAGTCGCTCCCATCCTTCCTCGTCCTCGTCGGGGAAGACTGGCGGAAAAGGAGGCGGAGCAAGAAGTTGCTCAGCCTTAGTTATCCCCGAGCAACGCAAGCGCTTCTGCCAAAAAACGTTTCTGGACACCGCCCCATCTGTTTTGTAATTTTTGTAGTCAAAAATGAATGAGGAATTAGAAGCTGTAATCTGTGGGACTTGAACACGAAGTCGTCTGGGCGGACGTGGGGATGCATTACCCAAGTCTCTCCAACCAAGTCTGCGATCTTCATCCTGCGAGTGCAAAGCGTGTGACCAATCATGTGCCACTACCGTAGCTGCTAATGCAGATTAAAATCCAGCCGGATCAATGCCGAGATGATGTCATTCAGGTGCTGGTCGAGCCCACCCATAGCTTGCTCAGGCAGCACATCACGTCGGAAACAAAGCAACAGAGCAACCTTGAATTTCAACGACATGGTGCTAATAGCCCTGCAAGCCATGCTTAATGATTCAGATAGGTGGCTGCACGACCGAAGGTCCATGTGTATGCCTGGCTGCCCTTCATGTGCTCATTGCCAGACCAGTTCTTGCGATTCCTCCCATATCGTTTGCTCAGCGGTTCTGTGGCCAATGACAGAAACCTCGCGGGAGCACAAAACAAATGATCTCAGAAAACATAAAACATGAAGTAACTGATACTTCACAGTTACTTCACAGTTACCAAGACACGTATCCTCCATGAATGGGTGGGCGGAGATGAAACGAAGGCAGTCGAGGAGGAAGCAATCGGAGCCGACGAGTCGCGTCGGCTTCCTCAGGCAAGCAATTCTTAACAGAGGCTCCATAATGAATCATGCTGCTTCAGCAAGGACTTCCTGACGGGACACTTCGACTTGGCGGCAAAAGACCCCATGGTGATGGCAACCTGACGATGGGAACAAAGTCGATCTGCAACCTGCCAGCAGGCTAGTCTCGCAAGTGTGACGGCTCATTGCACTCACTCTACATCCCTCAAGGAGACACCCACATGGCCCGCCTCAACAGGACGAAAGCGGGGCATGACTGAAAGAAGCGGCTGCTCATACACGTTGAACACACCAGCATTCCTGCAGAAAATACCACATTCTGCATCGAAAGCCTGAGCTGTCTCAACATGCATGCGCTACGAGTCGGCGCATCCAATTATCTCACGGAAACTCTTTAGTTCTGACAACGGATACCTACAGCTACGGCACAGCGATCATGTTACCCTTCTCCACAAACAAGCGTGATCGATCTCCTTCTGGATCTTCGTGACGCCTCCTGAGCAACGTGAAACGTGCAGTAATCTCCGTTCCGGTCCTACCATGTGCTACCTAGGTGCGACTGGGAGAAGCAGGCCGGGATGAAGGATGAACAGACAGGAGCACTAAAGCGTAGAGCACCGAGCTTCAGTCGGACAAGTTTGCCAATGCCTGTCAGAGCTAGAGGCGGCCACACATCGCAATTGCCATGCAGTGCCGACGAGCTGCAACGAATGCGCCCTTCTCTTGTGAGGACATCATCACGAGGAGAATGGGCGACGTCGAAGCAGGCACACTGAAAGCCAGCCTTTGGTGCGAGCGAAGGCTAGGCTAGGCAAACAATCAAAGGCTCCGNGCGCCCTTCTCTTGTGAGGACATCATCACGAGGAGAATGGGCGACGTCGAAGCAGGCACACTGAAAGCCAGCCTTTGGTGCGAGCGAAGGCTAGGCTAGGCAAACAATCAAAGGCTCCGCCGGCAAAGACTGAACCAAAGCTTCGACGATGTCATTCGCAAGCCGAGGAACCGCCTCCACTGAAAGGCTCAGTCTGCATGAGCCAGCAAACATCTCGAAAAAGTCAAGGTGTCTATACTGCGATCCAATCATCATGTATGTCGGTCTGAACACGAAAGAGTAGTGCTCGCGGAGCACACTGACAAACTNCAGTCTGCATGAGCCAGCAAACATCTCGAAAAAGTCAAGGTGTCTATACTGCGATCCAATCATCATGTATGTCGGTCTGAACACGAAAGAGTAGTGCTCGCGGAGCACACTGACAAACTCATTTGACAGGTCAGCGACGGAAACCATGGCGTATGCAAAGCGAGGCCAGCGAAAAGCTGCTTGTTACTTGACAAAGCGAACAGCCTTCTGAAACTAGCGTGAAGCAAGGATCATGCTTCCTTCCTCTGTTGCATGCACCATTTATTTAATGAAAACTCGGGCAGCACACCAGCCTCGAGACTGACAAGCTCCGAGGCACACACACGGCGAAACCGTGCAACATGTCTCAAGAAGCAAGCGTCATCCAGAACGCTTAACCGCGATGGAACGCATGCCCATGCGGCATGCATACGGAAACGNTCCGAGGCACACACACGGCGAAACCGTGCAACATGTCTCAAGAAGCAAGCGTCATCCAGAACGCTTAACCGCGATGGAACGCATGCCCATGCGGCATGCATACGGAAACGCTTGACTAATCAATTAAACCCTTAGCCATGGTTTAGGTTTTAGGGAACCCTCATCCCTAAACCGTAAACCCTAAATCCTTGGACCTAAACCGCAAACCCTAAGCTCCTAGCCGTTGGATGTTTTGTTTGCCCCCAACGCTCTCGCATGGTACCCTAGCAAGTTGAGCCTGGTCGGACGCATCGCCTGAATCTGTGCCCGCCGTGTGCGAGTGTGCCAGTTGAAACCCTTGCGCTCATGTTGCCTGAACCCTAGACCGCCTAATTCGAACAGATCCTTGTACACTACAAGTAGATTCCAACGAGTTCCCTGCGGTGCGACATTGTTCAGCTGGGCGGGTGGCAAAAACATGTGGATACTGGATACTGTTTTAAATCATGAGGACTCCTGTATCTTGAGTGCTGTCTTGCTTGGAAAAGTGCGGCAGATCTGTTTTCTTCTGCTGATCAGGCACATTAATCGAAGCCTCGATGTGCGTAATGTCTCTTGGGCAGGGAGCGGCTGTGAGGGTGGTTGGCGCCCGTAGTTTTTGCAACATCGGCTAGTTGAAGGGTTTCTGCGAAGGCTGTAAGGTTTACGTACGATAAAGTTTACCATAGGGCTGTTAGACAGGTTGCCATAACGGGTACTGGAAAGGATAGGGCTAGGGTTTAGGGTTTATAAGGCAAAGGGTGAATTCCGAGGCCATGATTGCCGCCAGCGGCGCGGCGACTTTAAAGCTACCTCTCAGCCGGAAGGAGAGGGATTCCGACCGCGGCACTTGAACCCAAAACCCATGAACTCGACACACCATGACACCCCCCAACATGGACATTATGGGAAGCAAAGGAGTACGTTTGAACACATTTTCTGCACGCAGAAGGCTGTAGCAAGAACGAGGCTGGTCTGCTGGAGCCGCATGCCTGCCTCAGTGTGTACGCTGCATTGAGAGCAAATGAGCAGGAGCCTGGTGTATGGACGGCATTGGCATAGGGTTTGTTCATTGCATGCAGTAAAAGAAATGATGCACACGCTGGTTCCATAATACATATGGTAGTAGAAAATAGCATGAAGCTCCAGTCTCACTACCGCGGGCCCGTATATCACAGTGTTGTTGCGATCTACTAGGTGCCGTCATCATAGATGATATCAGCATTGATTCTTGTGATGGACATATCCCAGTAGCAGCAGCGTCACGTATCGCGCAGCAGCAGCAACTGCAACAACTTTCAGAATCTAGCAAGAACAAACCTGTTGTACCAAAACCATGCCATGCTTATGACATGCACCAAAACGATAATGCCAGCACGAGAAATCCAACCAACGATGATCATGAGCACGTGCAGAGCTGAGCTGCTACAGAATCTTGGCTTGTGGCGGCAGGACATTTCCACATGGTCCTCCGAATCGAAAGAGCGCCTGGGTTACCTTGGTGTAGGCAGCTGTTCAAGCGAAAAAAAGTAGAATCAATATCGTATAGTATGATAGAGTATACATAAAGGGAGGAAGCGTTTCAGAGTTCAGTTCAGGCCTCCTCGTGTGCGTAGCATTGGCTTCTGCCGGTGCTAGACTGCTAGACGGCCCCGAGCCATGCTGCAACCCAGAGACGCCATATGAAGGAATACCTAGGGTTCCTTTGATTAAGGATCTTTACGGGATTCTCTAAGGGATCTATAGGGTTTAGGGTTTAGGGGACTCCAATATCCCTTAATGAAGGAATATACCTTAAATCATATTAGGGCTCCTTTAGTTGAAGGTATATTCCTTAAATTACGGGATATTGGAGTCTCTGGGTAGTGGGCCCTACTGGCCGCTTGCAGTTACCTGGTTACCAGGAGTGTCACAAAAGAGGTTTTCCGACTTGGGGCTCAGTGCCAACATCGACAAGCAGCTACGGTTTAGGGTTCAGGGTTTAGGGTTTAGGTAGCAAACATAAGAAGAGGACAAGTGTTCGGGACCCTGCTCTGGATTTTGGGGAGCTGTTCTAAAATGAGGTTTCCTTCCAAATTACTTGACCCGTTGCGTCAGGAGCCACCTTTTCAACCTCAGGCCTCACCCAGGTCTGAAATTCATGAAAATTTAACGCTCTAAGAAGAAGTCCCCTACCACTCCAGAGCCTTCAAGCAGCTTCACTTAAAACCCCCAAACTCTAGACCTTAAACCCTAAACAGTCGAAGTCCTAACCCCAAGCCCTAAAGGTGGGTGCTGGTGGATGGCACCTACACCATTTTTATTGGCTCCTCGTGTCCTTGCTGCCAGATTTTTGCTTCGGAATTTCGCGTTCAGGGTTGCGCTTTCAGGGTTTTTTGGGTTTAGGGTTGTAGGGTTAAGGGTTTGTGTTGTAGGGTCCAGTATCGCACATCCGCACATCCGAGCGTCAATTTCGAGATTCGCAGAAATTCCCAAATTCTAAAACTGCGTGAAATGCTCTAGGGACCAGATGCACAAGAAAGGCTGTTGAGGTGCTGTGTTCCAGAGATGCCCGCCATGTTTGTTTTGCAATGGCCAATGGCAGCCTTACGAAAATCTTTCCTTCGTATTCTTCTGAAACCAAACCATTCCCATGAATACGCCGGCGGGTTTGCATGATCTGGCACTGAGGAGTCGGGACATTCGAGCGACAGCAAAGCTTCCTGATGGCACTTATCATGTCCAGCCACTTCTAGACTCTGCAATTGAATTGTCCGTCGCATGGACGATTTAATCAACATAGGGACCTCTGTTAAAAGAGAGCACCACGTCGTGGAACCAGAGATGTCTTTTCGTCTTGTTCGTCTTGTAGCGTCTGCTGTGAATCTGCTGGTAATATAGGGGCCTTCAATTACCTAATATACTATTTTGGGGTTTCCTTAGTATAATTATAGTATACCCCAAAACCGTAGTCTAATTATTCAGGCCCTTGTATGAGTTTGTTGGTGGGAATCGACTTGTCTCTCCTGCTATCCTTGGCTGCAGGTTCACAGCTCTTGATGGTGAGATCTCGTTCTCAGCGGAAGAATCTGTGCCATCTGAGGATGTTTAAACAGTGTTACGTTTATTCCTGATGTCTGCAGCCTTACCAATACAAGGACCTAAAGTCGAGTCCTTTGCTGTCTGCATGCCAAAGGCGCAGCAGAGCTTTGGTCAGGAACCTTCCCTCCACATCCCGTAGAACCCTTGTATGAGCGCTTGCGGTAACCCTTGTGCTTCTAGAAACCCGAAACTTTCAACCCCCTGGAACCTTAAACCCCTAAACCCCTAGATCCTAAACCCCTGCTTCAACCCTAAACCCTAAACCCTTAACCCCCTTAACCCTAGCCCCGTTCAGCTCAAGAGCCCCCGATCCGCCTTCGGCGCACGGAGAGGAGACGGGACCCAGCTTGCGGCCTGGGAGCAAAAAGGAGCGGCTTCCCAATGCAGAAGCCGATCTATATGTAGCATATTACATTAGAAAATAGTATGTTGTATTATATTATGTTCTAAATCCGGCCGGCTCCGGCCGGAAAAGACAAGGGTTTGGTTCAAGAGATAAAGAAACCAACTGAAACGATTCTGAAAACCACGCAGTTCTCTAGCAGCCTTTCCGCAGCGGTTATATCGCTCGGGGACTCGAGTGCACCCCCCACCCCGTATGTGTGTGTATGTATGTGTATATATACATATACACACACACCAGCCCCCCGCCCCCACACACATGTATATAATATAATATAATATAATATAATATAATATAATATAATATTATATTGTATATTATATTATATATTATATTATATTGCAGCCATGGAGCACTAAATTTGCAACCCAAACCCGACAACTGCAAACCCTAAAACCTCAGCCTGGGCTTTTCTCCAGGCCCACACAACCCCTCAAAGGAATCGGTTTAGGGGTTTTAGGGCTTAGGGTTTAGGGTTGACAAGGGTCTTAAGAATTAGAGCGCGGTTCTGGGGCATATTGTGGTATACTTGTGACAGGGACTGAAAGGGACTAGTAATACGAATCATTCCGGACCGTGCAGTGATGCGGTGCTTTATAAGGTAAGATCAGATTTGGTTTTGCCATGTTCGGTTGGAACAGGTTACGATTGAAACTGTTAGGTTGTATTATCTGATTATCTTGGTCTATCATTGTGATATTTCAAGTGGTCAAAAATACCATGTTAAATATTTATTTTATGCTTCACTTCTGCTTCGGGTATGGTTTGCATTTATGAAAAATTTATGATGTAGATTGAATATGATTCTACTATGATTTTGCTATGTTTGGAAATATGGTTCTACTGTGAAAAAATGTACTCGAAACTATGATTTTTTTAAATGAAAACTTCATGATATTTTTTTAAAGTTTTTTTGCAGTTTTCTATTAAAAGAATACCAATACTATTCAACCTCCTATTAAATCTTGTTCAAAATATATACCTTCTCGAAAATGACTAAATAAGGAGTTAAAAGAGCCATGGTGAAACCACAGTGAAGTCATAGTAAAAGTCATCGTGAAAACATAGTGCAATCATAGTGGAATCATAGTCTGCCAGGAGCGACTTTCCAGCTTCATAAATGGCAAACCATATTGACACCATATAAATAGTTATTCAATAAGACATTTTTTGACCAAACATCTTTGTCACAAGTCTATCATCGAGGTTACATCACTGTCTATTCTATCCTGTTATATGATGTTCGATCATTAAAAACGATTGTTGTTTTTGGTTGCACTGTATGAGAGCATATTAGAACATGTTAGATTATATATATATAGAGACATGCATTTACACATTTGATACAGTTATTTGCTTGCAAACTTGGGTTGTAACATGTTAGGTTATATGCTAGTAGAATATCTGAGAAAGTTAGATTGCAATATGTAAGACTGATGGTTTCCGATTGTAGGTTTCTATTAAAACAGGTTCTGGTACATTATCCTCGGGTCTACTCGAAAATGCTCGAATATGTCTGCATATATGGTGTCAGGCCGTTTTTGATTCACGCTTACATTAGAGTATATTACATTATATGAGGTGGTATTTGGTTATATCGGTTTGCAAAATGTATGCTGCACTTTTCGCTATGCTACACGATACTGTGTGTCATTACCATATGATCTAACATGTTGCGTTTATTGTTGTCTATGGCATTTCATGTTTTGGTATGTCATATCTCGTGACTCTTATTCCTGATTTCATTCCGACATTTTTATACCAGATCATGTTATACGACTGTTTATTGAGTTTTACATTCTTTTCGGTTCTATTCTATGCCGCCCTCTTTTGTTCTATTCGTTTTTATTACGTTCTATTATGTTCTGTTCTATCCTATTCCGCTATGTACTTATATACTATACTAAAGTGTACTATACTTCAGTGTTTTGTATTATGGCGTGATATGCAGTTTTATATCCTATTGCAGCATATGTTCTCTATTGTTATGGGTTTCGGCTTGTTATAGTCATTGTATTTTTGTCATCATGTATGTAATGCTATACCATACTCTTATGGTCTAACCTTCCAGTATACCATTGTGGTGAGCGCCCTCCCCACGTTCGGGTCGTTCCTCCTCCCACTCGCAGTGTTGCAGCGGTCGACGGGGTCGTGCTGGTCGGTGTCGTCGTGGTAGTGTAGTGCCAGTACCTACCACCTACGACTGCCAGTCGTGGTCGCAGTCGTAGGTGGTAGCTGGTGCTGGTGTGCTGGTGCTGATGGCCGCCCGAATTTCACGAAAATAGGGGACCCTTATATGTAGGATCCTTATTATAAGGACCACCAAAATAATAAGGTACCCCTAATTTCAGGAAAGGGCCCAGCACGAAGCACAAGCTCAATATAGCCACACTCGCACCGCCAGCAGAGCCATGACTCGATGTCGCAGTAGATCTGAAGCTGTTCGCCCAGGTCCTAAGCAGCCTGGATCCTGAGCCCGAGCTCGCCGGGTTTTGTGGTTCCACCTTGTCAGAAGAGCGTTCTGCAGCCAAGGCGCCCATATTGCTCCGAGCAGGACCACCTTGATTGTTGGTCCAGGGTTTGGGGTTCTCAAGGATTTGTTTTTCACGGCAAACTTGATTGCGGATCCGCCCGACTTTTGTTTAGATTGGGCCAGTCTTGGAGACCAAAGCCGAAGCCGGATTTTGCAGGTTGGGACCTCGATGCCCCGAGCCCTAGGCCCTACCCTCAGAGCAATAAAATCCCCGTGAGAACCTCGAACCCCCCTGAGAGCCGTGAAAACACCCTGTGAAACCACCTTCAAAGCTTTCGCAGTGTGATCTCCTGCCAAAACTCTCCGGCAGTTGCCGCTTGGGGTTAAGGCTGGTTTGTGTTGTATTATACAGTAACTTCAGGTTCAAAATTGTAGAGAGAATGTTCAAGAGAACGCTCGGTCGCGAGGCAGTCAGGGTGCTGCCCTGTCCTTTGTGCCAGAGCGGTCCTACCGAATTGCCGCATCGATTCCCGGCTTAGTGCCCAGGGTTCAATCCTAAAGCCCGAAAACCCCGCAAACCTGTAGGTATCCTTTGCGGTAGCCCTTACAAGCCCGTTATAGTAGCCCTTCAAGGGTTCCTGTGGTAGCCCTTACACCGCCCATCTCGTCTTGGTAATCCTACCGCCCAGACCCTATAAACTGGAGAGCTATGGAACGATTGTGACCAGTATTGCCGCAGACCTTGCCAGACTTGTCCGAGTGTGAGTGTCAAGACCCTAACCCAAACCTTCGAAGCCGGCGAGGATCGCCTAGGGGACGTCTTCGCTACCAGCATCTTCGCTCGTCCTGGTGGGATGAGCGCAGCCGTGGCTCTCAGATTGGGGCTTGGGAGAGGGTGGAAGCTGTAGGCTTTACGGCTTTGAACAGGGGGTGGACAGCATATGATTGATTGAGAAGGTTGGGCTTTGGGATTTCGGCTTTTGGGGTTCTACGGTTTGGGGTGCAAGCAATCCAAAACCTGCTTGTGTAAAGGGCAACTTACTGGAGCACATCTTGTGATGTGGAAGCAGCGGGCGAGCGGTTATGAGTCGCAGTAGCACTTGTCTTGATAATCGCAACCAAGGCAACAGCCATGGACGATACTAGCTGATTGATGAAATTGCCCAAGTCTAGATGCACACATAAACTCGAACTGCCTGGGCTGAGAGTCAATCTACCCAGATGCCACACGGCTTTCACTTCTGCACGCCTGTAGGTGTAGGTCATCATATGTTATACTTTAGGGGAGGCGATGCACAGTATACCCCCAAACCCGATTTCACAGGATCCAACATTTCAGAAACAGTGTAGGAGTGTGAAGGGAGACGCATGTCCACATGTCTTTATACTGTAGCTGAAGACTTTAGTCTGTTCGCATTTGGGGCTATCATGTGTCAGTCGTTCTACGGTGGATGATGTGAAGATATGAAGCTCTAAGACGAAGATCGTTCGCCTCCAATCCCAGATTTTGATGTCGTGGAAGACGAAGGTGACCCATGGGATCGCACAAGTGATGCAATGCATAACCTCCCTTGACATACATTGCTCCATCTTCGGCTGATCTCGGATCTTGTGGGGTTCATCTCATCAGCAGTACTTGAAAAGAGGAAAATCCCATCGGTAAATGCTCAAGACGTGAGGTGGGGCTTCTCCCGCAAACTCTGAAACCCCTCTGCCTGCAATCCTGCATCGAAGCTCTTCCACTGTCTCTTCGAGGCTGTGCCTCACGAACCCATTTGCGAGGACTTTCCGATCAATCCGTACTGCGGCCTGGCTTTTGCCGGTTGCTTCTAGGTCTCAGGGCGTGGGTGTCCGTCACGGTAGCTGCTTCTCATATAAGGGCCTACATTGACATTCATAGAATTATAGTTATAGCATAATATGCCCCAAAACCCTATGGGAATTATTAAGGCCCCTACATTAGGGGACAGGCTTCTGCCACACGCATGTCCGCGAAATTGAACTACGATCAGGGCGGCCAAGGCCGGCATCTCGTTTCGGGAATAATATAGGCGGCCTTAATAATTAGAATAGGTTTTTGGGGGGGAATATTATAACTATAATAAGGATCCCAGAGGTAATTATTAAGGCCCCTATATTATGTGCTGGAGTTCGTGAGGTCTTCGGTAAGCAAACACAAGCCAAACAGCACACAGACACAACACATCCCACAATACAGCGCACTAATGTCACTAAAGTCATGCATGCAAGCTCCGCCAAACATGTTCTGCGCAACACCTGAGGCCTGGAGCGCACACCCGAACGCACCTCGTCGGTTATCCACTAGCACGGGTTTGCTGACACGCTAAACCCTAAACCCCGCAAAAAAACTCAAACCGGTCAAGTTTCAAGGTTGGAGCTTCAGCGTTGTTGGTTTGTAGTTTGGTCCACTGCATATGAGCTTGGGATTCGTGGGCCACAGCGTGGCTTGTCGGGTACGTGTAGATCAAAAGTTAAAAAGGCTTTATACCGTCTTCTAGAGCTTGGACAAAGGGGTTTAAGGCTTCGTTCAAAGCTCCCGCGCAAGTCCTAAATCCTAAAACCCCTAAACCCTAAAATACCCTGGATTGAGTGTTTGGCTGCATTTGCAGCAGGCATTCTGCTGAGAGTTCGCAGCGTTTCATCGGGACTTTGCTTAAATAGTGGGAGTTTCCGAAAATTAGGGGTACCTTATTTGGGGGCTTCCTGTAATAAGGATCCTACTTATTAGGGTACTATATTAGGGTCCCCTATTTTTCGGAAACCCCCAAATGACCAGAGGTTGAAGGTGATGTAGTCTGGATCACCTGCGCAACTGGTGATATCTGCTGCTCATACTTCCGCTAGCTCTGTATATTCATCCCCATCTGGTTTCCTAAACATGAGAGTTAAATCACGATATGCGTCTTGTACCCTGGCGTTGGGTCGGCACGTCCTAAAGATGAGCGATGTGGATCGAAGCCCCGAACTCATAACACAGATTCACCCGAAACCAACCCCAACCTCGACCTTCTGAAGCCGAAACCCGAAACCACTCCCCCCCCGCCATGCGGCTGGCGCGGGCCCGCGGGGGTCGGCAGCAGGAGGCAGGGTCCAGGGTCTGGGCTCAATAGCCAACGATTTCAACCTGCAACTTTAAACCTAAAATAGGCAAACATGAATTGCCACACTCCAAACACTTCAAAAGCCTAAACTGAGACGGCGACATGACGACCTTTCGAGGTGCGGAATTTCGGGGCTCATGGTTTGATCGAAGATTTTGAGTTCGAGGGTTTGGGTTAAGGGTGAAAGGGCTTCGGGGTAGGGTTTAGGGCTAGGGATTAGGGGGTAGTGGCACAGGTTCATGATGTGTATTTGGGATCGAGGCACATTTTCGGACAGGCTGAGGCTGCGTTTTGGCGCAGGTGTTTTGGACAGTTCCGGGTCGGGAACCTCGAATGTGGAACTGGGGGCAAGTGTCTCTATCCACAGAAGGTTTGAGCACCCTCTCAACCGATCTTTATGAGACCCCATCCAGCCGTAGCTGGGCATCATGTTCCCTTTGCTTCACACGGTAGGAGTCCCTTTTCATGTTCGTACGCTAGGTGCGGGTGCTGGAAGCCGCTTTCATTCCATGGAGGCACGCCTGGAATCAAAGATCCTGGGCAGGATGGATGATCTGTTATGCAGTTGAGGGAAGCAGGTTTCACGGCGTTAAGTTGAAGGATGTTGAAGCGTTAGGTTTAGGAGTCATGACATGAGTCAGAGCTAAAAGTTTTCACGGTTTAGGATTCGTAGCCGAGGGTTCAGTTGGCAACCGCTGCCTGAGGGCTTGTGCACTCACGGAAGTCATTATTGGCTGCCCGGAGTGCAGACTGTACAACGTCCCTCCCGTTATACCGGAATGTTTTAGGACCGGAGAAACACACCCACGATCCTAGACCTTGTAAGACTGCAACCCTTAATTTCCAAAACGTCTCAGCCCCAAGCTCCCATAAATCCATCGATCTCTACAACCCGGACCTTTTCAATTCTTGATAGTGGGCCCTCAAGCCCCAAAGACAAGTAAGGTAGCACAACAGGAAGGTCAGCCTGCAGGTTCAGGCTCGAAGCCTATACAGTAAACCCCATAAAGTTGGAAACCGGATTAGCGCCAAATAGTGCTGGGATTCCCTATACATTACTCTTAAGGATTGAGGCTACGGGGTTTCCAACTTTTTGGCTTTTACTGTAGACCTCAAGTCCTAAATCCCATACAACCCTCGACACTGAAACCCGAATGCAGGCCCTTGATGGGACTTCGGTTTGAGGGTTATGTTGTAGTAGGTTTATAAGGTTTAGGGTTTAGGGTTATACTATATAAGGACGATGAGGAGAAGCTACTTTAAACCTATTAAGACGTCTATCTTGCACCGCTCTAAACCCTGCACCCGGGAGGGATTTACCACCTGCACGGCTGGGTCGACGCACTCATGCTTGCCGCTCGGAGTCGGAACGATGGGAGTCCCAATATTCGGAATTAGCTGAGCAGTAAAGCCAAATGCCTAACTAAGCCTCAACCTTGAATCCGCTTTGAAGCCCAAGACCTAACCCCTAAAATGATTCAGTACAGGGCTCTGAATGAGGAATGCTTGGAAAAGTGAACCTATAGTATACCTCGAAACCCTTGTTGTGATTGTTGAGGCCTTTCTATTGGGGTTTGGAGTTCAGGTGTTTGGTATGCTTGGGATTGAATTTTTGTCGTTCGGGGCCCGCGGTCTGTGTTTAGTAGTTTACGGTCAACTTTCGGGCTTTGAGTCAAGGGTTTCTTGTTGGCATGCTGTTCAGGCGAAAGCTACAGTGTACAGGCGAGTCGTGGCACAAGACCAGGTTTTTGGATCGATGATCGTCTTGTACTTCTCTTCGCACCTCCACGGGTTCATTGCCCTCGAACAAGCCAACCTGAAAAGCCCTGGATTCGCAAGAGCCATGTCCTCCTAATCCTAGGATAGTTACTGTTTAGGCCCTGCGTTTAGGATTCGAGTTTGGACTTGAGGCTCATTTGAAGCTACCGTTTCGGATGTCTGCTGTTTAGGGCTTCTGCGGAGTTTTGGAGTTCACGCGAGGGGGTACGCATCCCCAGACCCATGGCCCTATGCCCTAGAATCGCAAGGAGTCGAATCTTTAGGGTTTAGCGGTTTTTAATTTATAAAACCCTAAACTCCCTAAACCCTAAACCGGTTTAGGGTTTAGGGTGGCGCTTCAGAGAGACCTCGTTCGAAAGGGTTTAGGGTGTAGGGTTTTAGCGGTTTTGAATTTATAGGCTTTATCGTTCGCCGTTGTCCTTGTGCCCCTCAGGTAGAGCATGCAGAATCCCCGGACTAATTTTCCTTAATCCATGTTCCTCCAGGCTTTGTGACGTTTACTGTAACCCACAAAAACCTCAACCCTAAAGCATCAGTCCCTAACACCCCAAACCCCCAAGCCCCGAAACCGGTCCCTAAACCCACTAAATCCTGAAGATCCCTTCATAGAACCCTAAAAGGGGCCCTCTACCATAAGCCTTATGTAAGTCCTATAGAAACCATTCTAGAGCCACAATTCCCTATTATAAGCCCTATGTGAGCCCCTATCGACACGGTACGGAGACTGAGGATTCGAAGCGACGGAGCTGCCGTTCCCTTCGGCAGCGACTTGGGTTAGGGTTTAGGGTTTAGTGTAGGAGCCTGATTAGGAGCTCCAGGTCATATAGCCCCCCAAAACTAGGATCCATAGAAAGTGCCCTAATAAAGATCCAGGATTTCTTAATCAGGTCTTTGCAGTAGTATCTATCTAGGTGAGCCTTGCGAGACTTGTTAATTTCCCTTATGGTCCTACAGAGGTACCTTTTCAGAAATGCTTCTGGGAGCCTTTAAAGCACAACAGAGTTTACGGAAATTTAGGGTTTCGGCTTTAGTTAGGGTTTAGGCTTGAGGGTTTAAAGTTTCAAGGGGGGCTCAGATATTTAGAAAGGCTAGCATCAGAGTTGTTGCAGGAATTGTTGCAGGGTTATCGCAAGGTTTGCTTGTGAGTGCTATGATGTGTAGCTGCTGTTATAAGGGTTATCACGAGCTTCCTTGTTATGGTCAAGAAGAGATGTGACATAAGAGTCAAAGGGGTTATTCATTCTCAGGGTTACCGTTATGATCAGGGGTACTACAGGTGCCAGTTGTAGGGCATGGGATGTCGATGGAGAGCTGTTCGAGCCATGTCGGAGTTTCGATACTGATTGGGATTTGGGTTTTCGCGTTTGGGGTTTTGTGTGCCATTTCGGCGTAAGCCCCGAAACCCTACACCCCACAAGCCAGAACACCCGAGCACCCCGGGCTGTCCCAAGTCCTGAACCCCTGAATTTCTCGCATGGCTGATCCGGATTGAGCCTCGACTGGGAAACGAGGCAGGAAGAGTAAGCAATAGTATCCCGTTACTATAGTCTCCTTGGTCAGTTTTTTGTTCATATAACACCCAAGAGAGTATTAACAATATTGTTTTAAAGGGGTTATAAGTTATAGTGCATGAAAGTCAAAAGCCATTGGGGGAGCTAGGGCTTCCTCTTCCTCCGTTTTGGGTACATCGCATCCTGCAGCACCGCCACGTCTAAAGGTACCGTTCAAGGGATGGGACAGTCGGAAAACATGTAATGCACTCGGAGGAGATCCGAACTCACTTGTAGGGGCAGCTGCCGTTTTGATCTCCCCTCTTCGTCCCTAGGTAGGTGCGCTTGAATGTACCTCCCAAAAGCAAGGCCTCTCGAGAGCGCTGTTTTTGTTGGTGTTGGCCCAGGCAACATGTCCGGCAGGTGCAACTTGCCCCCGTGCAAGGAGGGGGTCGAAATTTGCTCTAGAAGCCAGGGGTTGCAGGGTTAAGGCGTACGATTCAGGGTGGGTCAGGGTTTGGGGTTAGAGTAAGACCGGGTAAGGGAGGGTTAAGAATAGCGATGACGATTGCGGGTATAGGGCTCAGGGTTTAGGGTTTACGATCCGGGTTTTACTGGGGTCTTGAGATGCCGAAGCGTACGAGAAGACTCCGATCAAGAGAGGGAGCCCATAGAGCCAAGGGGACCTTCAGCTGACTTCAATGTCCGCTTTTAGGCCTCTCCTGCACTACAGGGGTTTTTTCGCGGCAGTCGCAATAGGCCCGGATGCAAAAGGAGGGTCTGGGGTTGCAGGTCTAAGGATTCACGAGGTTTTTATGCGGCTGTGAGAGCGTACCTGTAGAGCTGAGAGCTGACTAGCCAAGAGCTGGTTTGGAAACGTTGGACCCTTGTTTGGTGGTGCACAGTTAGAATTCTCGAGGCGGTGTGCAGGCGTGTTGTCCCACCCACGAACGGAACGGCACTTTTTCACAAGCATTTTAGCTCCCAGCATCCGGACATCAGCGTGACATCAGCGAACTGCTGTGGCCATGCCGATCCAGAAGGTGCATGCACGTCAGATCTTCGACTCCCGCGGCAACCCCACCGTCGAGGTGGAAATCACCACCGAAGCAGGCGTTTTCCGCGCTGCCGTTCCCAGCGGCGCCTCCACCGGCGAGAATGAGGCTTGCGAGTTGCGTGACGGTGGCAAGGACTACATGGGCAAAGGTGTCTCGAAGGCAGTCGACAATGTGAAATCCAAGATCGCACCCGCTCTCATCGGCAAGGGCCCGACAGATCAGCAGGGCATCGACAAGATCATGATTGACTTGGATGCTACGGAGAACAAGACGAACCTTGGAGCCAACGCCATTCTGGGTGTGTCCATGGCCTGCTGCCGGGCTGGTGCTGCACAGAAGGGCCTTCCCCTTTTCAAGCACATCAACGAAATCGCCGGCAAGCCTCTCATGTCAATGCCTGTGCCGTGCTTCAACGTCATCAACGGCGGCGTCCATGCTGGCAACTTCTTGGCGTTCCAAGAATTCTTCCTTATCCCCGTTGGTGCCAAGACCTTCGCAGAGGCCATGAAGCTGGGCTCGGAGACCTACCACAACCTGAAGGGCATCATCAAGAAGAAGTATGGCCTTGACTCCACTGCTGTGGGCGACGAGGGCGGCTTTGCACCGGCCGTGGCGGATCCGGAAGAGGGGCTGAAGCTACTCATGGAAGCCATCAGCCAGGCTGGCCACGAGGGTAAGATTCTCATTGGTTCGGACCCCGCATCCTCAGAGTTCTGGAAGGGCGACGAGCAGAAGTACGACATGGACCTCAAGAGCAGCAACCCCAAGCCGGAGAACAAGAAGACCCGGGAGGAGATGGTTGCTACCTACAAGCGCTTTTGCGACACTTACCCCATTGCACTGCTCGAAGACCCCTTCGCCGAGGAGGACTTCGAGGGCCACTCACAGCTCACTGCCTTAGTGGGCGACAAGGTCGAGATTGTTGGTGATGACCTCTACTGCACCAACGTCAAGCGCGTGCAGATGGGCTTGGACAAGAAGGCCACCAACGCCATGCTCCTGAAAGTCAACCAAATCGGAAGCGTCTCGGAGTCCATCGCGGCCTGGAAACTCTGCCGCGACAATAAGTGGGGAGTCTTCGTGTCCCACCGCTCCGGAGAGACCGAGGACACCTTCATTGCCGACCTTACTGTGGGGCTCGGCACTGGACATCTCAAGACCGGCGCTCCCTGCAGGAGCTCGGGAGCTGAAGCCCTAGACCAACCACAAAAGCCCCGAGAAAACCGCACACTCAACCTCATCTTCAGCCCTGGAAGTTCTAATTAGAACCCCCGAAACATCCCAAAGCCTTAAACCCTAAACCCTTAACTGATGTGATGCACGATGTCAAGCCCTCCCCTCGGCGAAGCCCAGGAGCGAGCGCCTGGCGAAGTACAACCAGCTGCTGCGCATTGAGGAGGAGTCCTCGCTGCGCCCCACTACACCACATTATACCTTACTCTGCTAGTTACTAGATTACTAGATCATACTATAGAATAATCTTTCTCTTATATTCATGATATAAGAGTGTTCTAAAATGTAAGATCTAACAGGCACTATGCTCCTATATTTAAAACATGTAAGATATATCTTATGATATACTCTTGTATTACATCATGGGTAAGACAAAACAGATAACAAACTTTTAAAGTACATCATGTGAAGGAGTCTTCCCTGCCCTACTGCGGAAGCCACTTCCGGGCTCCTTGGGACCTGCCGACCAAGGGAGGTTACGCCTGAGAAGGTTTAGGGTTTAGGGGACTTGGGATGGGAGATCAGTCATGAGAGCTGAGCCTCCGTGTTGCTCAAACATTCCGGCGATTGCACAAGTCCTGATGCAAAATGGGCACTTGGGTGGCCCGGAAGATGCTGAGGGCCGTACTTGAGCTTTAGGGGTTTAGGGGCCTCGAGAGATGGAGAACTATGCGGGCCCCCGGCAGTGGCAAGTTTTTGTAGAGCTTTTCGAGAGCTCAAGATGCAGCTCTCGCTGCAAGCCCCCAGGGGGTGCAACATACTTTTGTAATCAATGCAGACGCAGAGGCCGACTGCAAGGAGGTTTACTTCCCAAAGAATCTTAAGGCTTCATATATGGACTTGTTGGTTCCATGTTCGTACATGTTCTTTTGCTCGGATCCCGAATCTTCTGACCTTGTTTTCCCGAAACCTTGAACCCCAAGACTGAACTTGAGATGCGTGGCCCGAATGGAGCTACCCTGCCTCAGTGGCAGGCATCGGTTGAGAGACGAGCTGACCTGCTGCGGTGCGAAGTCCTGCTTGAAACACAGTTGCGTGCCGTCGTGTGCATGCCATGACATGCCTCATCGTCTGAGAACTAGTGGCTAGCGAGTTAGCTGCCATCAATCCGGTTCAGTAGGGCAGTAGGGCCATACTAAGATAGCCTTTTTATAGTCACGTAAGGCCCAAGTGAATAGAGCATCTGTAATGTAAGGCGGGGCGTGATACCAGGGCGTTCTTTCCAGGCAGTATGGTTAGGTGAGCTTCGCTTGACTGGATGTGAAGATCGGATCGTTCCCTGCACCCGGCCCGAAAGTCTAGCACAAGGGTAGCCAGCCGCTAGAAGGGGTTAGAGCACGACGTAGAGCAGCTGAACTGGTTTTTAAGCCGTAGCACAGAAATACGCACACCTCAGCTTCTTCCGCTCCGTAGAGGGAACGAAGATCACAGCCGGAAGCAGCCGGTGTCGTTAAGATCCAAGAGGCCCAGGGCTCGAGGCTTGTGGTTTTATCGTGGGCCCTACTTGGGACCCGTGTGATAGCAGGCTCTCACCTCACCGCCTCATCGTATCCCTCGGATCAAAAAAGCCGAAGCTCAGATCTGCCTCGGCACCTGCCTAGGCTCCTTGTATCCGGGTGCTCGAGGTTGTCCGACGAACGCAAAAATTTAGATGAGCAACCTCAAAACCATGTCTCACTCCCAACCGACAAAGCACCAAGAGCTTCGTTTGGCATGAGAGTGAGTGCCGAAACCCAAGAAATCAACTCAAACCTGCACTGTCGGTCAGTAGGACGGCCTCCACTACACACAGGCAGCTACGGGAGGCCTGGAATGGGTTTTCAGGGCCTTTCAGCTTGAACCCCAAACCGGAACCTTGCCTGCCTTGTGAGTCGTCGAAACCCGACACCCCAGGCAACAAAGCCCTGAGGCAGCCTGTCTCAAGCCGGCAAGTTGGGTTGAGGAATTCAATGGAAAGGGTTGTCGCTGTTTTTCGCTTTTGTTTGGGTGTTTTCGAGGTTTGCTTGCTACCCCAAGCAGTTAGTGGGTTTGAACCTGTCATCATCAGTCATCTTTTAATGAATTCGCCTTACCCTATGCCAGTGCACACATTTTGGGACGCGACTCCTCTTCCCTGCGAGGGTCCTCAATGCTGTGCTTCTTTGGGCCAAAGGGCGTATGGCGATGCAGTGGACCTGCGGCGAATCCAGCAGCTCTGAAAGAACCCCGTCGAGGGGGGCATGGACCTGTGAGCTCCGGGCACTGCAGGTTTGGCTTACAGTGGCCGATGTTCACGCTGCAGCTGACCATTTGACCACATGCAGTCGTTGTGTCGTTGTGCTTGTCTGTTGCTGTTTGCTTTCATGTTTTGCTGCGTTCTGTTGCTGTTCGGGCTGCTATTTGGGCCTTAATAATTACCTATACTATTTTGGGGGTTCCTTATGATAGTTATGTCATTAAGGCCCCTATAGTATAGCCGGCCGGCCCTGGCCTCACCCTCTGCCTCCAGAAGTCGTGCTCCTGCTACAATAAGTGGGAGTTTCCGAACCTTAGGGGTACCTTAGTTTGGGGTCCTTGTCATAAGCTACTATTCAGGGTGCTATATTAGGGGTCCCCTATGTTCGGAAACTCCTAAGATGTGCATGTTCGACTCATGTGGTGGTGGTGGGAGCCCCAGGGGGTTCCTTTGTTCTTTCGGAGATGCAGTGGTTGAGTTGTCAGGGTATGTCCGGAGTTTGAAGCTTGAGATTATACACCGGACTGTTTCCTGCATACACCTCCATTTTGTTTCACTTCTAACCACTCGTGCATGCAATATAGGCGCCTACAAGTAATAACCAGTACTATTTTGGGGCTCCGTGGCTTCGCTATTTTATATCCTAAACCCTACACCCTAAACTGTACGATACAGTCTAATATACACCCCACAACCTTGTTCTAATTATTAAGGTTCGGGGCCCATTATACTATATTTATACGAAGGAACACCCAAAATAGTATAGGAAATTTTTTAGGCCCCTATATTGCCCCAAAACCCTGTTCTAGTTACTAGGGTTCCTATCTTGCTTCACAGGAACTCATACGGTGCTGCTGCGGAGCGATGGCGAGGCACGACTTCGGGGTGTCGGGCTTTGCCCCCTGAAAAAGCGCGTGGGGTTGGGTTTTAGGTTATTTTGGGGTTTAGGGTTTTAGGTTATCTTGGGTTTAGGGTTTTAGTTTTGGGTTTAGGGTTTTAGGCTATTTGGGGTTTTGGGTTTTAGGCTATTTTGGGTTTAGGTTATTTTGGGTTTAGGTTGTTAGGTTTTTTTGGGGGTTTAGGGTTTTGGGGTGTTTTAGGGTTTACGGTTTAGGGTTGGCGGCACAGGCTGCAGCAGGGAGTATTGTATTTTTTGAGAGCAAAAATAGGGGTGGGCAGGGGGTCTCTCGATGTTCGGCATGGTTCTCAAGTCATGCCATAGCATGAAAAGAACGTAGAACCCTAAACCCTAAACCCTGTGAAGGGTTGCCTTGTCGAGATAAGTGGAGTTCTGAGTGCTGCGTAGCTTCGCAGCTGAGGTGTCGGGCCTTGCGAACTTGCAAGCCTGATACCAGAACGGAGCTGTAGAGCTTGAGGTACTTGGGTCCGAAGACGTCGTCGCCGAGGGATTAGGCCATCGACCAACATAGAAGCCGCAGTTTTTGGCGCCTTAGTTTGAGTGCGGGGGAATGTGCATTTCAGGCTGTGGGGAAGCAGATGGAAATATTTTTCAGGTGTAGGGAGTGTAGGGCTTGAGTGGAGGTCGGTGCTTAGGGGTTTGGATTTAGGGTTTTGGGATGGGTTTACAGTTGAGGGTTTGGGCCTCACTGTGTGGCACATACTGTTCGGGATTCAGGGTGCTGGGACATAGTTTGAGCTCCGGGTTTCGGATTTCGGACGATGGGTTTAGGGTGTTGCGACATTTATCAACTAGATTCCCGTGAAGCAGTAACGACGCGAAACCCAAGCTTCAAAAACATCATACAGACGCATGAGCAGTGCCCTAAACCCTAAATCCTAGCAGTACCATTCTTTAGGGTTCATTATGGTTGTTTTCTCTACTCTCATACACCCCCGCTCAAAAGTGCGACTCGAAAGCTCCGGACCTGAGGAACTTCCCGAAGTAGGAGGCAACAGAAAGCCCCAAGCCCTCAAGCCCCAAAGCCGAGGCCTTAATCCTGAATTCGCTGAACACCTAGACCTAAACTTCACTCCCTGAGGAGACTTATTGCTTGAAGCCATGCCAGCCTTGTGCGAGTGTGTGAGTCGAAACTTCACTCCCTCCTAAGTACAATGATTACAAGACTCCTTTAGAGACTCCCGGAAGGAGCCCTCGGCGCCCTGAACCCAAAACCCGAAACATTCCGAAGCTCTAGGCTGGGACTCCGGAGCCTGGTACTTTTGGGGGCCGAAATAGTTACCAACACTATTGTCGGGGTTCCTTATTATGATTATAGTATAATATACCCCAGAACCCTATTAAGATTATTAACCCCTACATTAAACCCCCACAATCCCCCTCATAGTAGCCCTTATAGGACCCTCTTTAAGGATCCCTTTAAGGGAACCCTATTCTAACTATTAAGGCCCCTATAGTACGAACTCTGTATGTTGCTGCCCTCGAAGGTGGAAGTCTTCGGCGCCATCCTTTTAAATGCCTGGGCCTTAATAGTTAGAATAGGGTTCCTTTAAAGGCGCTCAATAAGGGTTACCATAAGGGATCTATAAGGCTATAACATAGGCGCCTTAATAATTAGAATAAGGTTTTGGGGCCCATTGCACGATAACTACAACGAGGAACCCTAAGAAATCATGTTGCTAACAATTCTCGGAACATGATATCAGCCAACATATCACGAAGCGAGACCGCGGTCGTGAACGAACCGCAACCCCATCAGCTGCGCAGAGGGGTCCTCGATATGCCCTTAACATCACCTCACCTCACCCCACAGACCGTCAAGAAGGTAAACCCGAAACCCACAACAACATCACCAAGAAAGACCTAAGCCCTTGTACCCAGACCTGCAATGTCACAGGGCTGTCGCGAAGCGACGCCCTCAATCAGAACCCAACGCCAAAAAATGAAGCGAAATGGCTTTCGCTCAAGGCGAAGAGCTGCATCCAACCTACTCCCCCCAGACTTTAATCTCGTAGTAGCTGCGTAGGTAACCTTTAACATTTTGGGGTTTATATAACCCTACCATACTTGACAAGGTTAGCCTTTTTGGGCGAGCGTACTCAGCCCCTAAGTAGGAGTTTCCGACAATTCGGGGTACCTTATTTTGTGGTCCTTATAATAAGGACCCTACTATTTAGGGTACTATATTGAGGTCCCCTATTTTCGGAAACTCCCAAACCCTAAACCCTAAATCAATAGAACCCCTATAGATCCCTTGAAGGAACTCTTAAAGGGCCCGCTATTTTCGGAAACTCCCAAGTAAAGGACCTACCCAGACTGGAGGTCTGAAGCTCCCAGACCCTTCAACGAAGGATCCCTCGTTCAAGGAACTTCCGCGCTGCTACTATAGAGTGTAAGGGCCTTAATAGGGTTCCTTTAAGGGATACCATAAGGATACTATAAGGGATTTAGGGATTTGGGGGGCCCAAATAAACAATTACCTATACTATTGTTGGGTGGGTTCCTTAGCATATTTATGGTATCATAGACCACAAAACCCTATTATAATTATTAAGGCCCCTACATTGGCCGAGTACTGTGCTGGATTAGGAGCTGAAAGCACTCGGGAACGGAACACCTCAAGCCCTACATAAACCCTCCAGGCCTATCAGCAGGTTATATACTTACGGTGGGGAGTCTTGTTTCCGTTTTTTCCTAGAAGTTGTTACAATTGCGGTTTCACCAAGCCCAGAAACCCCAAACCCAGCCTCTGGCAGTGGAAAGCACCGAGGGAGCAACCCTAAGCCCTCCGTGAGGTCCGAAATCAGACCCGCCACGTGCCTTTCGAGATTGTGCCAGAGCTGCCTCCTGGAACGACATACACGCAGGCCTTGCAAAACTCAGAAGAAAGACCGGTATGTATTTCTAAGAGACAAACACCGCGGCAATCACACTTACAGCGATCAATAAACACCGTACCGTACATAGACCATTCTTTTGATGCTACTAATCACTGTTGGTGATGAGGCTACTGCGCGATTTTATCCCGGACCCACCACTGGAGTATTTCGGGATTGTAGGGTTTAGGGTTTTTGGGAAATCCTACACCCTCGGTGGACCCTTTCATGCCCATGATCGCAGCCTTCTGGGAGGACTGCAGAAGACTTTGTTGCGGTGGGTTTAAGGTTTAAGGTATTTTTTAGTTCTAGTTACTGCGCGGAGCTGGAGCTGTAGGGACTGGTTTTGGGTTTCAACCCAAATTCGTTATAGTGTGGTTGTCAAGAAGCACGGCATTGCTGTAGGCGTGGCTTTCAGCCCGAAGACCCGACATTTAGCGAAACGTTTGGGGTAACATAAGCACGTTGAATCAAAAGCCTTACTGTTCGGCCCACACTCCAGCACATTGAGCGGTTGAGCCCCAAGGTGAAGCGCTTAGAGCTTAGCTAGCATTATGAACACTGAACCCCAATCCCTAAACCATGAGGTTCTAGAGTTGAGGGTTTGGGAGTTTGGATTTAAGTTAAGGGCTGCTGAGATCCTTCGAAGAAAGGTTGGTAAGGTCTACAGGCGTAGGGTTAAGCAAGGATAACCCTCAACCCCTAAACCCTAATCGTCATCCCAGACAGCCCCAGCCGCTGAAGCCCTGAAGCCCTGCACCCGAATACCTTGAGCACATCTGACAGCATTGGAAGACTAGAGAAGACATAAACATACAAAAATTCCCAAACCCTGAAAACACAAAGATCCAAATCCTCAGACAAGAACTTGACACCCGTCACAGACTCCATAAAGAGGCCAAAATTTCTCGCGAGGTTGCTGCTGGCTTCCACCACGCCATCGCACTGCGCAGCGATGGCCAGGCGTTTGCCTTTGACGAATCTCGGACGACCCGTCTGGAGTGAAAAGGGCTCTGCTGGAAAGAAGTGAAGGTATGCGGTAACTTGCTGAGGATGTAGCGTATTGTTTGGTTTTGATCAATAAACCCCTCGCCAGCCATGATTAGGAATAAGCGCGGACCGGGACCGCAGCCAAACGATTGAGGTGGTTGGAATCATTGGAGGGAGGATGGTCGTAGTGGTAGTAGTAGCAATAGTAGAACCAGTAGTATGTGTAGTAGTATGAGTAGTAGTAGTAGTAGTAGTAGTAGTAGTACTTACTACTACTACTACTACTACTACTACTACTACTTCAACTACGAGAACGAGTACGAGTACTGTTGCCAGTGCTAGTACTAGTACTAGTACTAGTACTGTAAAGTACAAGTGCGACCTCGTGCTAGTAGTACTGCTAGCAGTAGTAGTAGTCGAGTAGTCGTAGTAGTAGTAGTAGTAGTAGTCATAGTAGTAATATTAGTAATAGTAGTAGTAGTAGTAGTAGTAGTAGTAGTAGTAGTAGTAGGACTAGTAGTGGTACGAGTAGTAGTAGAAGTAGCAGAAGTAGTAGATGCAGTAGTAGTAGTAGTAGTAGTCGTAGTAGTAGTAGTAGTAGTAGTAGTAACAGTAGTAGTAGTAGTAATAATAGTAGTTAGTAGTAGTAGTAGTAGCAGTAGTGGTAGTAGGTAGTAGGTAGTAGGTAGTCGTAGTCGTAGTAGTAGTAGTAGTAGCAGTTGTAGCAGTAGTAGTAGAAGTAGTAGCAGTAGTAGCATAGCAGCAGTAGCAGCAGTAGTAGTAGTAGTAGTAGCAACAGAAGCAGCAGCAGCAACAGCAGAAGCAGCCAGTAGTAGCTGTGGTAGAGTAGTATGTTGGTGGAGAAGTTACTGTTGTAGTAACAGATAGTATAGCAGCTTTATAGAGTCGTAGTAGTAGAAGTAGTACAAGTAAGTAGTAGAAGTAATGAGTAGTAGTAATAGCAGAGTCGTTGTAGTAGTCGTCGTAGTAGTAGCAGTCGTAGTGCTGTAGTAGTAACTAGTCGTCGTCATAGTAGAGGAACTGCCTCGTTTTGGATGCTGACGGGATTGTGCTTGTTCGTGCTGGGCATGCCTGTCTTGGAACCTGGCTGGATTGTGCTGGGTTGTAGTACATGTTTAGTACTGGACATGCGTCGTTTCGGATGTTGGTTGGATTGTGCTTGGTTGTAGTATAACATGAGCAATCATGGCAACCCAACAAATCTTTATTTACAGCCAGCAGGCACTCTGATCTGGCGAAAGCAGCAACAGCAACAATAATTAGCTGAGAAGTGTTGAGAACTGCTGAATTGGAAGCCACTGCAACAAATCAGCTTGTCGAATCTGGCTACCCCCCCAGGAAGCATTGTTTCAGGCTCCAATCCGTTTTATTTTGTTTTTGCGGTGTTGGCGGGCTGGGAAGTAGCTCTCGGAGCTGGCAGTGCCTCGTTTCGGGCGCTGGATGGATTGTGCTTGATTGTCGTACAGCATTGGTGTTGGTACTGGAAGTGCCTCATTTCGGATGCTGTTTGGTGGTGCTTGATTGTAGTAAACGATTAGTACTGGAAGTGCTCGTTTCGGATGCTGGCTGGACTGTGCTTGCAATGGCTGGATTCATTCGTCAGGCCTCCGGGGTAGTGAATTTAATATTGCAGCCTTTTATTGTTGCCTTTTTGAAGCTTATGGGCGACCCCTGAGGAAGCATTGTTTGAGGCTCCGTTCTGCAATCTGTTTTATTGTGTTTTTGGGTTTGGGGGGGCTGGGAGGTTTTCGGGTTTTGAAGGGGGTGACAGCTATCCGATTGGGGTTTCGGGGATATGATTGGCATGATTGTGCCTGCTTGTAGTACAAGAATAGTACTGGAAATGCCTCCTCTCGGACGCTGGCTGGCTTGTCCTGTGATTTGGAAGCTGGTTCTGGCTTATCATAATTCCGCTATAAAGATGCGATTTTATGTGTGGCTGGGTGCTCAAGTCGAGGTTCATTCTGTTTCGATTGTGCTCTAGATTGGCTGCTGCCTGTATTGTGCTTGCTGGTCGTACAAGAACAGTACTGGAAATGCCTCCTGTCGGATGCTGGCTGGCTTGTCCTGTGATTTGGAAGCTGGTTCTGGCTTATCATAATTCCGCTTATAAACATGCGATTTTATGTGTGGCTGGGTGCTCAAGTCGAGGTTTTCGGATGCGCAACCGTGCCACCTGTATTGGTATACAAGAGGCTCGAAATGCCCCAAGAAAAGGGTCGCCCGAAATGATTATTTTATTATTACAACCCCAAACAATTGTTTGGGCATCTGCAGCCCGGTTGCAGGCTTGTAGTCTTCTAGAAGGCAATCGGCAGAACCGGCCCGAATAACTATTTTATTAACCCGACCCCATTTATTAATCAAAGGTGAACATTAGGTGTTTTCTTCACGCCGAGTTCATCCTGGCTGTGATGCGATGTATATCGTGCCCTGCCTTGTGTATTGCGTCCTAGACCCAGACCTTCCTAAATTCCTTAATTAAAGAAACATACCTGATATTATGATATTATAGTAGGATCCCTAGTATGATTTAAGGTATATTCCTTACTTAAGGGATTTTGGAAGGTCTGGGAACTCTAAACCTTAGATCCTAGGCCCGAAACCCTTGCAAGGGTTTTGGAAACTGGTTTGTGCCCGAGTCATGGAGGGCCTATAGGGGCCCAGAATTATAGGTTTGGGGCGCTTATATCTTAGTAGCTGAGTGGGCAACCTTTAACCTTTTGGGGTTTATACAACCCTACCATAATTGAAAAGGTCGACCTTTTTTGGGCTAGGGTACTCAGCCCCTAAGATATGGTTTCGCCTAGGAGCGGGCAGTTTTTCTTTGTGGCCCTAGGCCCTAGACGTATATGAGTTTAATTTTTCAACGCCAGCGAAGCCCATACGCTTTGTGGCTGCGGGTTGGGGACATGACAAGCCCTACACTTTGACCGACAATTTTACATAGCACCCAGGAACTTAACACATGGGTTTGAATAAATACTATACAAATGTCGAGGGTCCCTTAATGTGGCAGTGGGTTTAATGCCCACCCACCATTCGCCGGCTCCTTGAAAAGTATGATCCCCGTGCATAAGTACACCACTACAACAACTACAAATTACAATGGTTTAGTAGTACAATAGTACAACGGTACAATAGTACGGTGGTACGCTGGTACAATCAATACCGACGACGACTGCGACGGTGGCGAAGGGTTTTGAGGGTTTCGTGAGGTTTAGGAAGTGCTAATAACGGTTCCTGTCCTATGCAAACAACACCTGGAACACAAGCCCGGCCCGGAAATCCTTCAGAGCGAATTCCCGAAGAAAGGGCTGCAAATCCCTTCAAAATCCAGGCCTCCTTGTTATTGCCTACTCTGTTAAGATTGACCGGTAGCAGAAAGGAAAAGTTCGAGCAGACAGAAAAGCACCGGGCGAAGAAAACGCCGCGAAGGGCACACCTAAAACAATCCGGAAAAAGCACCAGGCAAAATCCATTAAAAAGGTCACAGTTAAGTAAGCCCAATGCCACATTCATATAGCCCGGAGCCTTTCTTATGCTGTCTAATCAGGGCCTCTATGTTATCCTATATTAACCCCGGGAAGGAAGGCTATGTCGACGAGCATCATCGGCGCCGACGCTGCGCCACTCCTCTTGCCCTGGCTTGTTTGTATTTCGGTTTAGAGGCTGCGCACTATCATCTCACAACGAGGAAGTGCAGAAATCGGTTCGCTTCCTTGTTCTACGGTCAAAAATGTGGCGTTGCTGCCATGATGTCTGTGACATTCTGTGACCATTGTCTCATGCCAGCACACCGCTATAAAGTCATTTTGCATCTGCTACGGTTGTGCTGTTTGCTAGTGTGACCAGTTCTGACTGATCTCTGTCCTTTACCATTATGTCTCCGGACATGGCCGTCGGTGGCTTCATTGCTATTGGTAGCTGTTATACAAGTATACAATCTCGTAGTAGCAACAAGAAGGAACCGCTAGTTGCAGCAGTGACGAGTTACCCTAAAGCCGCCAAACCTAAAGCACCTAAAGACCTTGATGCCCTAAACCGAAAAGCCCTACAGCCCTGCAGCCCTACTATACTTAATGATTACCTATGCTACTTTGGGTTTCCTTATTATAAACACAGTATCATCGACACCAAAACCCGATTTTAGTTTTCAAGGCCCCTACATTAATTTAAACCAGGTTGAGATCCCTCCTCCACCAAGTGGCCTGCGCTACGTGCAAGTGGCTGCAGGACGCCGTTTGCTGTGCCGCACGCCGTGGTTCGAGGATAGAAGGTTTAGGGTTTAGGGCCTTAAGGGTTCCGACATCCAAGCGGGCATATACAAGTCTGTGCCAAGAAGGGCCTTTAGGGTTTAGGGAGGATAGAAAAGAACAGGAGGGTTTTCCGTCAGAATTGGTGGTGTTGAAGGGCAGAGCATGTATTTGAGCAGGCTTGACATGTCGTTTTCGAACATGTCTGCTTTGTGCTTCCAATCGATGTCTGGCAATAGCGCGTCAAAATGGCATGTACTCTATACTAAACCCTATCCGTGCTTTGCCGGCTGAAGGAAACCTGCACAGCTTGATGCTGTTGGATTCTGGCGACGTGGTGATTTCTGGGAATCGTCAGTTTCCGTGTTGTCCCCCGGTTAGATCTTCAATGTGAGCCTGGTTTCAGGATTTTGGTTTTGGCATGTAGAGCTTTTGCCACCGACTGTGGTGTACGAAGGATTTCTGCAAGCTGGCCCTTGGAAGCCATAATTTGAGCCAGCATAGCTGTTTAGAACTTGTTGTGATCAGCCTTGTAGCCCGGTTCAGCTACCCTCTACTCTTGGAGCTTTCATTGTGCCGAGCTCATTTCAATGGGACCTCTCATGTTTCGTCCACGTGCAAGGGTCATCGATGCTGGCATTACGCGAGTTCGCAGCACCAAGTTTGGCCTCAAGAAGAGGGCCGGAGGAGCTTCTCTTTCCCGGCTTCCTGTGGCCCTAAGTCCTGAAGCCAAAACCAACTACATAATGTTAATACACCGAAAACCTGTCTGTCTCTATATGCAGGGAATGTAGTACAATGTCATACAAGTAGCCGTGAGGTGTGGTGCCGCCGAAGCCCGAGTCCGTGAGGTACAAGCAGGCGAAGAACGGCAGTGAAGAGGGTGTGGGGATTTGGGTTCAAGAAAGGGACTTTGCTAATGTAGTCTGGCTAGACTTGAGTCCAGTAGCAAAAAGATGGACTCTGCTATGGCTCGTCATGTTGCTCATTACGGGCATGTCTGGGAGTTGTTCAAGACCCGGGTGATGTTGCAGAGAAATCAGGTCTGTGTTGAGATCCGAGGGTCCAGGGCCTCGTGATGCAGAGATTTCGTGCGAAGATCTGTAGAGCAGTGCTACTGCAAGACAGGGAGGTCATACCACAACAGGTTCTGGGCAACTGTCAATAGAAAGAAGAGTTGTCATGCATGCCATGCTGCAGCTTTGTGTCCTGCTGGTTGCCGTCACTCAGTTTGTTCTTATCCTGAGAGTCTTCTTTGTATTATGTACCTCAAAAACCCTTGGAGTAATATGTATAGTATTGTGCCCTAAACCCTAATACTACAATATCTCAGGAGTCGCAGACTGCAGCCTCTTGGGAAAAAGGAGCTCAACAAAACAAAAATATATTGTAGTATTGTATGCCTCCAAACCCTTGGCCTGCCTGCTGTGGAGGGGCTCCGGGCTTCTGGGTTTGGATGGCCGGTGAAGTCAGCCGCCAGAAACTGGGAGTTTCCGAATATTTAAGGGTACTATTTGGATCCCCATTTTCAGAAACTCCCATATAGGGCCTTGCTGATAAGTATGGGGTTTTTCCGGTATACCATGTTGTTGTCATAATAGGAGAACAAAGGAATAGTACGGGGACATGTCAAGGCTTCTACCTTAGGTGCTAAGAGTCGACCACCTTACGTATAAGGAAGACCAACAAGTTGTAGTGCAGTGAGCAAAGCGCAGCCGCAGTTCGCAATGCGTCGACATAGTACAAGAACCGCAGCAATCAGCAGCAGGTTTTCTAAAGTTCCAGAGGAACTTCCAGAAGCAGTAAGAACAAGGGTAGGCTTGAGCCGTGGTGCTGGAGATCCAAAAATCCGACTAGCCAAGGCTCTGTGGGCGTGGGGTTGTCCAGAGTCTAAGCCTGCTGCAGGGGCCTAAATCTTGGGGGTGCCTTCTTATAATTACAGTATACCCCAAAACCCTATTCTGTTTGGGCAGAGGCTGAAAGATGTGCCTCTTGCAATCAGCTGATCAATTATTCTACTGAGCCGCGCAACCTTGCACGCAGATGCCCTAAACCAAAAGATTTCCCTGTACAGACTTTGGACTCCTGGTCCCAAAAATATGATGCAATGCTTCGACTTCTGCACGTTGACAGGCTTTCGCCCGCATCACCCCAAAACCCTATTCTAATTATTAAGGCCCCTAAGTCCAACTTGGGAAGAGCCGCAGGTAGCTGCTGGAGACCGGTTTTCGTTGTTCCTGCGCACCGATGGGGTTGTGGTAGCTTCCGGCACGGTCCCTGAACATGCCACCCGTTTGCCAGGCTTTTGGGGCGGTTTGCGGTTTCGGGATCAGGGTTCTCAAGATTTGGTTTCACCCGAATCCGGGGTGGAGGGATGTGCACTAGCTGCGAAGGCTCACGTTGGCCGACTAGACCTCGAAACTGAGGGTTTGCTGCGCTAAAGGACAACCATGGTAATAGCCACTGGAAGTTTGCATAAAACAAAGCAGTGTGCATGGAGCAAGTGGCTTCATCAAAGTCGGAAAGATGCTGAGATGCCCAAGGAGTTCTACATATTTGTCATGCCGAGCCATGAAGGTTCCACAGGTGTAGGCGAGGCCTATCAGGTTGAAGGCTGCCAACCTGTGATCAAATCTTTATTTTCGTGCATCAACAACCTGAAGCTTACTCGAACGCCTAGCTAAGTGGGGCGGATTTTGGTTGAAAGCGCTGAATACCCCTTTGACATATCCCCTACTAAACGTCCTAGACCAAAATCTATACCCCTACCATGCCGGAGGCAAAGAACTGTACCCCGCAACCCTCTTAGAAGAAACAGCAAGCACACAGTATGCAATGCACTTTTGTAGAACATGTCTAGGTATATGTGCATGCATAAGTATGTGTATGTGCATGTGCACGCGTAGGTGCATGTGTACGTGTATGTGTGTGTCTATGTATACGTTTATGTATGTGTAGGTGGAGGTGTAGGTATATGTTTATGTACATGTTTAGGCGTGTATATATATATATATATATATGTGTGTGTATATGTTTAAGTACATGTTTACGCATATGTATATGCATGTGTGTATGTCGTATATGCATATAGCGGGAGGCATAAGTTCAAACACTACATATAAACATGTACATATATATACATATGTGTATATACATATGTGTGTATGTGTATACATATATAGTTCTACATACACACCTGTGTACACATATGTATGACCCTTCCCCCCTTCCCCCCTCCCTCNTTGGCAAGCTTTCGGGATTTCTTGGGGTTCCTGCTCAAGGGGTCTATATCTATCTGTATATATATATATATACATATGACATTCAGCCATGCAAGAGGCAATATATATATATATATATATATATATATTTATATTTATGTATATATATATATATATATGGAGGAGGGATCCGTAGAGTTTAGGGTTTGGGGTTTAAGTTTTAGGGGGTGGTTCTTTTGGGATGAGGGCTTGTGGTGGTCTTGTCCAAAGCTTAGTTGAGATGCAATGTTGGTGACCTGATATGAGTTGCGTATTCGGTTTTTCACAAGCAGTTCTATATTGAGGCACCTCCATTCATGTTCCAGGTTGTCTGTGGCTGAGTGCCGGCGTGAGGGTGAAAACGCTGATGGGGCCCTGCTGGAAGGCTGAGGACAGTTTCAGGCCTGTGGATCTCTTTTGGCAGATTCAGACAAAGGGGAGCTTCAGAAAGTATCGGACTCTAATACCAATCGTAGGATGCTCATACGAACGAGCCCCCCCCTACCAAAAACAAAACACCCCAAGACGGGAACGCCTTGTTAAGAACTGCAGTTCAGGGCCCAAGCGCTTGAAGGTCTTATATAAGCAGTCATTCTGACGTAAACCTTGAAACTCTAAACCCTAGACCCCATAAGCCCCAGACTCTGGAACTACAAACAGCAATATACATCACCGCCCTCGCAGACCCACCCCCTAAACCCTAAACCCTAATCCCCTAAATCCTAAACCCACCCTCAACCCTAAGCGCCTAAATCCCAAACTCTAAACCCCTAAAATCCCTAAAGCCGTAAATCCTAAACCCGAGGCGTACGTGCAAATTTCGGCGGGCGCCGACCACGCGGTGCTTTTGCGCAGCGACGGCCGGGTGGTGGCCTTTGGATCGAAGCTGGGCTTTGCCTTCAAGGTCCAGTGTAGGGGCCTTACTATTTCTAGGACCTAGTGTAGGCCCTTATTCCTTTTTTTCAGGGTTCAGGTTCCCTTATAAGCGCCTTTAAACCAAAAGGGCACCCTTTTATATTCCTAGGTTACTCTTGGGTCTAGAATTAGAATAGGGCTTGGGGAATATTATACTATAACTATAATAAGGAACCCCCAAAACCCTATTCTAATGATTAAGGCTCCGACATTATCTATTTCTCTGTGTATATGAGAATCTCCAATATCTATATCTGTATCTCTATCGGTATTCATATCTACTTCTATGTCTATATCGGTATCTGTATCTCTGTATATAGAGAGAAAGAGAGTATGTAAAGGTATATAAAGTATATCCTAAGGATTCACAGCTGAAGATATTAAACCCTTTCAACTGGTAAAGCCGACAAGCTTATGCCTAAATTATACAGCTTAAGCCGTCGCTCCAACACCTTAAGGCCTAAACGAGGAGCGGGTTCCGCAGGGTCAAAGCATCTGGCCTAGCGCGGAGGGTTTACGGCTTAAAGTCATTGCAGTAAAACGAATACGAGCAACGCCAGTGAATGACCGAAAGTCCTGTGGCCATTGACCGCACATCGGCACTGTGACCATTGACCGCACTACCCACGCTACTCGTCCGTTTGCCCTCTTCCCCAAACCATACTTGTAGCTTGAAGTCTCACGGGGAGAAACAAGTCGTTTAAAAGTAAGGCGGCTAGAGGTACCATGAAACGAGAAAAGGCTGGCAACTTCTAACCCGACTGCCCATGAGCCTTCATCTTGACTTGTAGGGAAGGGTCTTTTCGAAACCCCACTCGGTTTTGTGAGTTTAGTTTGATCCGTTTGTCATTTGTAATGTAAATAAGATATCTCTAGCAAGACAGCACGCATGGAATACAACGTTTATACTGATGCGTTTGAGGGCCCGGCTTGCTTTCAAACGTTGATTAGTAATGGCTCCTTATCGTCATTGTAAAAAGTGGCGTCGGAGGATTTCACACCTGCTGAGACCATCAAGAACGGTATACATACGAGGCCTTTTCTGTCAAGACCGGCTTCCCACTCAAGTCAATCTTTCTCCATCGTGAAACGCTAGTTGAAACTATGTTTGGATCTGATCAATTGAGATGGCCAGAATCAGATGTTGAGGCTTGGCCGGAAACACCGTCGCATGTCCAAAATGCCCGAAGGCCCCAAAGCCCTATGGAACCCAAAACCCAAAACCCTGTAGTAACCCCTAAAGAACTCATTCTAGAAACCCTTATAATAACCCTCATTATAGTAATAAGAGGAACCCATAACCGATTATTGCAAAAACCCGTACTGTAACCCTTATAGCAACTCACAAGACTGACCCATTATAGTACCCTACACCCGAAACCCTAAACCGCCGAACTCCGAGCCCGAAGCCTTCAGCGGGGTACCCAGGAACGGCTATCGGCAGTGCGAGATGCCACCACCGCTAGCAGAGGATCCGTATGTGCAGGCCTGGAGAACCAGAAACCCTGGAACTAAGGTGGCTTCTTTCGGGTTTCAGAGCTTTGGGCTGTGTCCGGGTTTTGGTGGGTTGTTTTTTGTGGTTGGGGCTTGGAGGGTTTGTTTGGGCTTTCCCAGCTCTTTGAGCCGAAACTCTAAGCTGGAAACGCGCCGTTGGAAAAACTCTCAACTCTGAGTCGTAAGCCGCAGACCAGAACACCGGATCCGAAACGCAGGACTCTAGGCGACATCATCGCTGTTCCGCCATAGCCCCTTCTTACAAAGTCAAGAAGGACCTTACAAGCCGACACGACTGTTCGTTGTGGTCGTACACGGTATCACTCCTAAGCTCCTAATCCATAGGCCCAACCTCCCCAAGCCCTAGATTCTCTCCTGAACAAGAGCTTTTCGTGTCGAGGTGATGGCCAGGGGCTGCTTGGCAGAGATACTGTCGGGGCCTAAATAATAGTTACCAATAGTTACCAATAATGATATTTTGGGGGTTCCTTAATATATTTATAGTATAATAGGACCCAAAACACTATTCTAATTATCAAGGCCCCTATGTTACTGTGATCTGTCCGTGTTGACTGGATGGACCAAGAGGCCGAGTTGAACCGGCTTAGGGTATACGGTTTGGGTTTCGGGTACTAGGGTATCGGAAAGAGGGATAAGGAGAGTATGTGTCATGAGAGTTTAGGATTTGAGGTTACGGGTCGTGCAATCGTACAAGTTCAGGAATCGGTTGAGTTCATTCAGATCAGAAGCGAGGCCTGACAAAGAGGAGGCGCCAAATCGGTAGAAATACAGCTGAGGGTCTGATCTTAGGCTTAATATAGATCCATATCTGAATAGGTACTAAGGAGCCCTGGTAAAGCATACTTCTATAGTGGCCTCTTAGAGTCTCGCACCCGATGCTGCATAGAGGCTCCTCGAGGCTAAATCTACAGACTTCTTTCGCGAAGACAGCTCCACTGAACATATCAGGCACGGTTGAGGTTTTGGGCAAGTGGGGGAACCCGGTGCTTTCTACATGACATGTTATCTTACAGAACACCGGCCCCAAAATCGCGATTGTTGACCCGACATTCCCACACCCTAAAACCAGGCCCCTGACGAGCAAACCCCGCAAGCCTGAATCCTAAAACCCTACCGAATCCTCCAACCCTCAACCCTAAAACCCCAAAGCTCACAGACCCTGAAGGAGTTGAAGAGAGTCCCCTTCCTGCCCTGCTTTGAGGCCACCACACCATCCTCATCCGGGCCGGGGGTTCGGCAGTGGGCGTTGGTGACGCAGCCGCGATCTTCTTTGAGTTTTTTTCGGTGGGGGAACAGAGGGGCCTCATAGGGCCTTAATAATTAGAACAGGATTCCTTTAAGGGGGTTTATAAGGGTTACTGAAAGGGATCTATAAGGGTACTATAATAGGGGCCTCAATCATTACAACAGGGTTCTGGGGTATCTTTTGCAGTGGTTAAATCAGACAGCGGGCACTATTGCCAATTTGTCAGACTCCTATCGTATTTGGCCTTTGTTGGGTAGCTCTAGGGGAAGTTTAACCCTTACATGATATGTTTTTGGTTGCTTTTGTTCTCGGCTCGTCCTGGTCCGTAGTTCAGCTTGTGTTAATTAAGTTCTCGTGGCAAGAAAACATGTTGACACAAAACAGGAATTGCAACTGCACGTCAAGATACACTACTTGATCGCTTGTTGGCTTGCACATCGGTATTCTGCGAGTTCGCATGGTGATCCCCGTGCTGCCATGGTCGCAGTAAGCATCAGCAAGCTACTAGACCAAGGCAGAAATGATGCTGGCCAGATTGACTCCCTGGGCTTTGTTGAGCAGCTTTTCAGATAGTTTTTTGGCGGTCCAAACGACTGACAAACCCAGGAATCAAGAAAAGCATGCTAACCACTGAACTTGGCAAACCTTTCCATCCCAGAGACGAAACCCCGAGAGCAGCAGAGGACATCCCCAGCCTGGAGGCGGACTATGCCTACGTGGATGTCGCGGCGGCAGATGCTCAGCCTAAGCCTTTTCGGTTCAGGGTTTCACGTTTGTCTTGCTCAAGCTGTGGCCACAGCTATACAACTACCACTACCGTGTAGCATTACCGCCACGACGACGACTTCTACTGCTACCCCTCCTACTACTACTAACCTTCTGCTGGTAATGCTGCTACTACTACTACTACTACTACTGCTTCTTCTGCTACTTCTACTATGACTACTACGGCTACCACGACTGAAGTACTACTACTACTACTACTACTACTACTACTACTACTACTACTAGTACTACTACTACTACTACTACTACTACTAGTACTAGTACTACTACTACTACTACTACTACTAGTACTAGTACTAGTACTAGTACTAGTACGAGTACGAGTACGAGTACGAGTACGAGTACGAGTACTACTACTACTACTACTACTACTCCGACTACTACTTCTACTGCTACTGCTACTGCTAATTCTGCTACTATCAGTAGTAGGAGTAGTAGTAGTAGTACTACTACTACTGCTGCTACTACTTCTGCTACTGCCACTGCCACTGCCAGTGCCACTGCCACTGCCACTGCCACTGCCACTGCCACTGCTACTGCTACTGCTACTACTGCCTAGCACCACCACCACCGCCGCAACAACGACGACGATTGCTACTATTATTACGACGGTGACGACGACGACTACTACTACTACTGAATACTGCTAGTACTTCTCATGCTACTACATGTTCTCCAACCGTGACTGCGACAAGACGGCTACTGCTGTGAATCCTGCCAGCCCACACGAGTATTCTGATGAGTACACTTCAACTCCGTATGTGGTACGTCCTACTCTGCGAAAGCTATGTATCCTGAACCAAAGGCCTCCGTATTCGCCGCCTGAGGAACACAACACTGTCGTGCTGCGCAGTGACGGCCATGTCCAGGCTTTCGGAGGAAACTACCACGGCACTGGACTCAGTAAATCTCCTCGTGGGTTGTGAAGCCTTACAAGACCTCGAATGTTTTCAAGAAGTGATTCGGGGTCGTGGGGATGTCAATAAGTGAGCGGGAGAGTACCCTCCCCACCCCCCCTTCCGGAAGGTCAGAGGCTATAATGACCTACAGCCTCAATCCCTGCCGCCCTGAACCCCAAACCCTTAGAGACATATATAGCCCGAAAACTTTATGGATACCAAAGATGGGAATGCGTCCCGGATGCGGTTTGGAGCGCCCAAAGCTTCAGCCATGGACGAAGGGCTCAACATCATACACATTCGTTTGCATTATATACACACAACTAAGTGAATACATTAGCAAAATACATCATATATATATATATGTGTGCATGTATGTATGTATGTATGTTTGTATGTACATACGTATGTTCGAATGTACGAATGTAGTTAAGTGTGTATGAATGAATGAATCAATGTATGTATGTATGTATGTACGCACGTATGTAGGTATGCATGTAAGTATGTATGAATGAATGTATGAGTGTATATATACCTATGTGTGTATGTGTGTCCCAACAAAAACACATGAATCTTACATATATAGTTTTATATATATATCTTATACAAGTCCAATAATCGTAGAGTAGGTAGTTTGCATGTGGTATTTCTGTATAAACCCACAGCTTTTGGTTCCTTTGGAAGCTGGACAAGCCAGAATTCGAATCCAGGGCACAGGGGGCCTAGAAAGTCAGTCAATGATCAAGGCTACGAGTAACCAAAGTCAAGCGGGTTTGCCGTTTAGGGGATCGCTCAAGCATGATGCTCGGCGGGAGGTCGTGGTATCTGCGGTACAGACTTTGCTTCATGTCGCAGTTCAGGAGTGTATCGGAAGAAGGGCATTTTGGTTACAGGTTTCGGCACTGAATGAATAGACATCGTGGCTGGGCACTCACTCGAGATCCTGCTGAGCCACTGAATGATGAGCAAAGGCCAATGCAACATACCACCACTCCACCCGGGTGAGCGCTACACCCAGGCCCAACGGGACCGATTGAAAAGCTCTCTTGGTGCCCTTACCAGCAACTTAGTTGCGCAGCGTCTGCAAGTGAGCACAGTCACCATGGTTGTCGCTGTGACTAAACTCTGCTGTTATTGTCACATACACTTCTGCAGTTCCAAGGCAAATCTTCTACTTACTACTTTCGACTACTACTACTACTACTACTACTACTGCTGCCGCTACTACTACTACTACTACTACTACTACTACTACAACTACAACAACAACTACTACTACTACTACCACTACTACTGCTACTACTACTACTACGACTACGACGACGACGACTACTACTACTACTACTAATAGTCATAATAATATTAATACGACCATCACTATCAACGCAGCAGCTATGTTTGGTATCAGCGTCTCTGGCAACGGACGGACCTTAGAAATAGCAGAGGGAGCAGTATGTGGAGCAAGATCGGGTCTTTCGGTGTTGTTATCACGGTATGAGTTCACTAGCAGCATTAGTAGCACGAGGACACATCATGACGGTGGCGCTTATCTCTTATGATGGCAGTGGGCCGCATGTCGTGAGTGCATCGAAAATCTCGGTGTGGTAGTGTCAGAGACTGAAAGCATCCGGTCATTGTGAGAAGCTTGCAACATCTTGCAAGTGGCGCTTGTCTGATGTTCGTCACTCTTGACATCGGTGCATCCTGAACAGTCTCTGGGCAGGGAGGAAGGAACCGCCGGCAGCTTGTGCTGCGGAATTTGTTCGGCCTCCCGTCGCAGGTGGCTTGCGGCTACGGACATATAGTGCTGCTGAAGAACAGTGGCACGGCTACTTGGCACTTTTGAGAAACCCAAATTGCCAAAAGTCAGATCGGGTCGTGATTCCCGCATGACAGAGTTCGGTGGGGGGGGCTGGTTCCACAAGCAGGACTTCAGACATGCCCGCGTCCTGTCCGGATCCTTCCGCAAGAACTACAGCGTGCAGCTGTTGCGGATCTCCTGCTACGCACATCCATCCGCATGAGCACGCAGGCCTCCGACACGCCAAGCTGGAAGGCAAGTCAGAAGACATCCCGGTTTGTACAGACGTTCTTGACAGGTCTGGCACCACTTCCTTAGCAGCGGAGCAGGCAACCTTTAACCTTTTGGGGTTTATATAACCCTACCATAATTGAAAAGGTTAATCTTTTTTGGGCTAGGGTACTCAGCTCCTAAGCTTCAACAAGCACCCAAACCTTGAGGAAGGCGCTCATCCACCAAGGTGGCTGTGCCCAACTGCACAAATACCTGCCAAGCCAATATGGGAGATTCCGAAAATTAGGGGTACCTTATTTTGGGATCCTTATAATAAGGATCCTACTATTTAGGGTGCTATATTAGGGTCCTCTATTTTCGGAAACTCCCATACGGCTAAGGGACTTACCACCTGGGCAGTACCAGAGCTGGGAGCAATTGTGATCTCCAGAGGGTGGGTTCAAGCTGAAGCTGGAGCGCGGTCGCTCAGGCAGGATGCCTCGGCACACACGCGCAATCAACAGCCCCGAAGATGTTACAGGCAACTGACGGAATTAGCAATGCAATGAAGTCACAAAATCGAAAGCTGCAGGTGTGTGCTGCCATGAAGTTGCTTGCTGCCATCTATGCCTGAGAGGAGAAGCAGAAGCAGCAGAGGTCGACAGTAATCATTGCCTTGTACGCACTCACATGCCTTCCCAACTGCGTTCATAAGAGATACACAGTTATCGACAGAGGTACTGATGCACCGATGCACCTTTCCGTGCGGGCAGGTAGGTAGGTAGGTAAGTCGGGATGGATGGATGGATGGATGGATAGACGGATGGATACACCTATTTGTGCGACACCTATTTGTGCGCCAGCCGGTGCCAGCGACTGAAGTGTGAATAATGACCTCTAGCAAGCTTCTCGCTGAAATCTTACTCCAAGGTCGTGGCCTGCGGGACCAACAGAAATGGCCAGTGTGACATCCCTGCACTGGACAGCGGCACGACTTACACACAGGCCCCCAAAGCTTGAACCCTAAAGCCCTGAAGAAAGCTCAAAAACGCGAAGACTAGGGCATACCGAGCTTGGTCTTCCATCCATCATCCCAACAGTTGCCCGATTCCTGCGAACCCGAAACCGTTTCGTGTTCAGGTTGTATCCAAAACCATGAAAGTCCGATTCATGAACCCCCACACCCTCTGACCCAGAAACCCCATAAACTTTAAACCCTCAAGTCCCAGATGCCCAATCCTAATCTTCTTGAGCCTTTCGGTCCGTTTGATGACAAGCACAGAAATCGACAAGAACCTCCTGAGCACCATATCTGCTGAAGAAAAAATCTCGCAATCCTGCTGAGTATCGCCCCAGACTCCCAAAATTCGTTCCCACCATAAACCCTCCGCCAAAAAACCCAAACCATCGCCTGCAAAGGCCCAAAAGATTGTAGCTTCTTAGGGTCTGGTTTCCGCGGCGCCGCAAAGCTTCGGCTGGGTTTTCGAGACCCCTGAAAAAACCCGACCAAGTGGAACTTCTTAAGGGGCTACTAGGGAAGGAGGCGAACCTTCCACAGCCCTTGTAAAGACCTGGTAGACCCCTGTTAGAGACTGAGCAAAACCCCATGGAACCCTATGAATATTCCATTAACAAAACCCGTTTTAAAAGAAAAACAACCCTAAATCCTGAACGCTTTGCCTTGGCCTTAATCGTAGAAAGAGTGTTAGTAGCATTGATAGTAGGACTAGTAGTCTACTAGGAGTAACATTATTCAAGTAAGACAGCAGATACATATGTATATATGGTCGCGCGCTCCGCGGCCCCCCCNGGAGGGGGGGGGGGGGCCGGGAACGCCAGACGCTTGACCATATATATATATAATATATATATATATACATATGTATAACTATATTCTCATATATATATACTTTTGTTTATGCAGAACTCGATACCAGCACTGGTAGTTCAATAGAGTACGTAGTAATATAGCAGGCCGCCGCACTGGAGGGTGCCAGCCTTCTCCTCCGCAGTGACCAGCGCCTGGCTTTATGCGGTGCCGCCGATTTTCTTCAGTGGCCGCCTTAGTCCCACAAGGTAATACTACATGCGGTTCTTCAGGTAGACGGGTCCAAACTAGTTGTTACGTACCACAAAAACTTGGAGGGCTCTGAGGTAGTTGCATAGTACAAAGTAGGGGCTCTTGTATTGTATACGGAGTTAGTTTGTCGGTTCGGACAAGTTACCCCCTCCATGTGGGCGAAACCCTAAACCCTAAACCCTAAACCCCCCAACCTAAATCCAAAAGTCCCAGTTTTCATTCCGGGTTTGGGTCGACTCGGGGAACCTGCACCTTTTATTGCTTTGGCATGCTTTGGCTCTAGCTTCTGGCCCATGCAGGATCTTACAGGGTTTAGCTTTTAGCTTTAGGGGATCTAGTCTACAGTCTAAGGGTTCAGGGGATGTTGAGGCTTAGGGTTTAAACTCCAGACCCAAACACCCTAAATCCTAGGGATGTGGAGGTGCAAAGGCTTTGAGCCCAGAGTGATTGTGCTGCCAAACAAAGCACCCTAAATTTCAACATGAAAAAACGGCGGCGCCCTAAACCCTAAACCCTTAACTCCCTAAAGTTTCTAGACGTAGGCCGGAGCTTTTGGACGAGAGGGCCGCGAAGGCCAGAGGGTGCTGGTACTATAGGGACCTTAAGAATTAGAATAGGGTTCCTTTAAGGGTTCCGTTTTACTGTAAAGGGGTATTCTGGAAGTTTAAAGTGGGGGCCTTAATGATTGGAATAGGGTTTTGGGGCCCATGATACTAGCAGCACAGGCTGTGGATTAGTCTGAGAGGGTTTTGGCCTTTAGATGTTTCAGTTTAGGGTTTCGTGATCTGGGCTTGGGCATAAAAGCGTTCTTTAGCGGCGGCTTTTCTCGGGCTCGCGTGAGACTTTCGAGTGTTGAAGGTTTGGGGCCCCGGGGTTTCTGCTGAAGGTTTGGGGCCCCGGGGTTTCTTCTTCATGGTGCGAGGGAAGGGTCTAGGGGCAATGGATGTTTTCGCAGCCACCGGGTTCAGTTGCACTTGTAAACTTCTATGTAACCTCGCGAGTGCGCATCGATCCTATCCATGCGAGAGGGAAATCATTGCATGAGCAGTTGGTGTCTTTCGAGGGTTTGGCCTTAACCCCAAGCATCCCCAAGCCCGAAACTCCAGGCCAAGCGCCCGGAACCCTCCAAGTGCTTACATCCTTGCGAGGAAAGCCCATTCGACCTACTGGAATGTTTGCTGCAGTACCGAGAAGGAATCATGAGAGCAGCACTTCATTTCCTGTTTATAGAAGCAGCTGTCATGCCGCTTCAACGCACAAGAAGCAGGTGCGTGCCGGCCGCTCCCACGTGGTTTTGCTGCGGCCGGATGGCAGTGCGGCAGCTTACGGGACGCAAACGGCCTTGCACTCTCTATCCTGTCTGTTTGCCGGAGGCACTCCGGAGGCACTAAGTCCTGAAATCCCGAAGCAGAAATCCCTGTCCTGGTACGTATGTGTTTTGTGTGTATGACTGTGTACTGTCTGTATGTATGTATGTATTTATGTATGTATGTTTGTATATATATATATATGAGCCCGATACCTTTAGGGTCTATTTAGCTAGCCTGATATATATACAATATAAATTGCCTAGCTAAATCCGATACACGTAATACACAGTACGCAGACATTACAC
>BGNK01002014.1:615-29899 GCA_003297005.1 Symbiodinium sp. clade A Y106
AGACTTCTTGCGAGTCCCACTGCAAAATGAAGGCGTCTGGTGTCCGAGCGCATTTCCTTTTATATATTTGATTGTCAGATATACTCCTTACTTTTATATTATATTTCAGAATGCCCTTATAGTTTTAGGGCGTCAGGAATCGAACGAAAATTTGACGAATCTCACCGAAGGTGGTCGCGTTTTATTTTCACGATTCCGTTTTTGAAATGCTTTACATTTCAAAGAGCCCGAAGTTTTTCCCTTAATCGCAATCAACCCCTGGTTGTGCGATGTGAATTCTTCAGTGACTCTGCAACGNGATTCCGTTTTTGAAATGCTTTACATTTCAAAGAGCCCGAAGTTTTTCCCTTAATCGCAATCAACCCCTGGTTGTGCGATGTGAATTCTTCAGTGACTCTGCAACGTTCTGGTTCCAGGATGGGAGGAGGGAGACCCCGTAGATGGGCAAATGCCCATTTTTGATTCCCGCCCGCCCAATCCCTTAAATGCGTTTTCTCCTGTCGGGGTGTGGAGGGCCCGATGTGTTTGAGCAGTGAGCTCGCAGACCATCGGTGCTTCTTCTTACAACTCTCTGAAGAACGCTCAGGGTGACGTTTTACTTCCGCAGACCTGTCCGAGCGCATTTCCTTTTATATATTTGATTGTCAGATATACTCCTTACTTTTATATTATATTTCAGAATGCCCTTAAAGTTTTAGGGCGTCAGGAATCGAACGAAAATAAGGATGTATAGCCTATTCCTAGCACATACCCATACATGCTTGTACTTATAGTGCATTGAGGGATTTGCGCAGCCCCTTCGTGCCCGAGTGTGAGCAAAACAGGTAGCACCGGGTTTCAGNAGGATGTATAGCCTATTCCTAGCACATACCCATACATGCTTGTACTTATAGTGCATTGAGGGATTTGCGCAGCCCCTTCGTGCCCGAGTGTGAGCAAAACAGGTAGCACCGGGTTTCAGCTGATAGGTTTATAGGGTACCTTGAACCCTTGCACATTAGCTTAGTTCCCGTAGTTTGCAGGCGGCTCTGCTGAGCCGGTAGTTCGTTGGCGGTCCGCCACCGTAGTTGCACTAGGTAGCTACTAGCATGCCAGTCTCTGGCTCTCCAAATTCTTTGTGCGGGGTGGTGCATAAGTCGCCACCCCACATCTGCCTCGGCTTCGGGGTATGCCCGTTACCCGAAGGCGGCGGATCGATCTTGCATCCCATGGAAAATGAGTGGCATCTGTTTGCAATCATTTTCCTTTCTCGGGTTTAGTGGTTTAGGATTTTGGTTGCTAGGGCAAACCTTTTCTAGGAGCAGAACGTCGGTCGGTCGGTCGGTCGGTCGGTCGGTCCGCCTTTCGGTCGTACCGCCCGGACCTCGGAGTGAGCTTTGTGGACGCTTGGAGTGTTTGTAAAGTGACTCAAGCCTGTTCGCTTTCGCCAGNTCGGTCGGTCCGCCTTTCGGTCGTACCGCCCGGACCTCGGAGTGAGCTTTGTGGACGCTTGGAGTGTTTGTAAAGTGACTCAAGCCTGTTCGCTTTCGCCAGAGCCACAGCGGGATACCAAAGAGGTATCAGGAGCCAGTTCTAGTGTTTAGAGAGCTGAAGCCCAAGTTCGCTGTTAGTGCTCACCAGCTGTGAAGTGTTTCAAGTCCAGAGAGCTGTGCACTGAAGCCTCGAGCCGTGCCGGGTTTGGCTCAAGACCTGGACTGCTGAAGAACAGCAGAGTGAAAAGTGTGGAGCGTGCCTACTCTGTGCGTTGTGCTGTGTGAGAGGCCCAGAGGCCCTGGGGTTCCCTAGAGGTCCCTCGGAAACTAACGAGGAAGCCATTTGTCAAGATCTTCCAGCGTGTGCCTGGTTTGATCACGACCATGAACGAATGCTTGTGCACACAAAAGAATTTGAACAGTAGTGACAGCTTCATTTTGGGCAGCGTTCGCAGTGTGCAGCTCTCTGGCATCAACGGCAACAAAATGAACAAGCTGCCAAATGCTTTTACTGTTCAGTTGAAAACTCTAACTTGGTTCGGAACGATCGAGCCACCTTTGCAAGAGTCACAAGTGAGACTGGTTCAATTTGCGTTGTTTCCGGCGATGTTGCAACGATAAGGCAGACGAACTCGTGCAAGGGGATTGAACCACACAATTCCAGAGGTGTTGCTTCCGACCTGCCTTTCCACCGCTGGACCCTTTGCTCGTTGATCATTGTTGGCGTTGAAAATGAGTTTTCTCGCGCGTGTGCACGTCAGTTAGCTGGACACGAAGCATTGTAAGGTGGAGGTTGCTCCTGTTAGCATTCCGTGTCGTCATCTCTGTGGTAAAGTTTTTGAATGGAAGAACGCCGTCCTCCAACCAGATAAGCACATCTATCATGCGCAAGAGATGAATGCTTCAACGATGAAACGAATTCAATAATGCTTCAATATTGCTTCCTGGCAAGACTCGGGCGCTCTGCACGATCAATTGGAGACGTTGGGCACGTAGAAGCAGCTGGTGAAGAACTCCAGACAGTACTTTGAAGAAGATGAGAGCAGCATTTGAGTTCTTGAAGATTGGAAAAACTGGAAGTGACGCACAAATTCTGGAAAAGAATCAAGCAAGCAGTCATCTTCGAGCAAGATGACTGGGCGGGACAGCTGGCTGTGGACAAACGTCTTTTCGTCGACAGGTGATTGGTGTCGCACTGATACGTCATTTTCGTCGCCTTCTGCCTTTGCTTTGTGGGTATTGCCTTTTTGGAAATGCGACCGGCCACCACATTGGCTGGAGTCGACAGCGGTGGCAGACGATTCAGCTTGACGGTTTTGAGGGTTGGGTGACAAGGAGTTTGCGGAGCGTTTTGCGGAGCGTTGTCGGGTTTTGGGCACCGCGCGGTGTGCTTCCATGCAGCTCAAGAAGTTCCTCTCACTGCAGCTGCAGCCTGATGTGTTGGAGCTGAAGCCGGCGCGACGAAAGAAGAGCCATGCTGCTTCAGTCGCAGAACTGGGTTTCTGCTACCCGGTATGCGCGCGAGCGCGGAGCTGCAAGTGAATTTCTCGATATGAACCCAAATCGAGGAGGTAACACTGTGCGAACATGAGGGCTTGCTTGGCAAGATGTCCGAGAGTTTTGCATGTGAAGCAGGTGTCTCGGCCCCATGTGGTTACAGGGCAAACGTCTCAACTGTGGTCCGAGCGGGAGAGCTGCTGCTTGCAAGGGAGAAAGCCGGTATCTTCCCTCATGAACACTTCTCAATGCGATGCTCTTCCTTCGGTTTGCCATTTGCCACAGACCTTCCGCAAAGCAGCCCAGGAAGCGGCTCCAACCGCGGCGAGCTCTGCGAGCTCCCAAAGCAACGCCGAAGGCCGCTGAGAGCCTCGACGTGAAGCTGAGGAAAGAGATGTGGGAGATGGCAGAGATGGAAGCAGGAGGCATGGCAGGGCATGGCATGGCACGGGCGCATTTTGCAATCCAAGCACACGGTGAGCTGATAACGGGATACCATGTTGAGTGAAGCAGTTATCAGTGGTCAGTGCTCTGTGCACGTCGCACACTCTGTTTTTCCGCAGGCTTCTGAGATCCTATCCCGGTCAAGGGGCCATTCACTGCGAGCTGACCGCGTGAAACCATGTGTTGACTGTAGCACCTGCACTCACGCGTACCTCGATGTCTTCGTGCAGTCTTGGTCAATCTTGGTCACAAGCTCTGCCTTTGCTAATGAACAGACGCGGACAGTCTTACCGCTATGCGGTCGAATGCTGTCGCAGCTACGCATCTGCGAACGTGGCAAAATCGGATGGTTTCCACCCCCAGTGAGCATGACATGGTGGTGTGATCGTTCGGAGACAGCTCTAAGCAGGAATCCGCATAGCAGAGAGACGATGCTTACTTGGTCTAGTTAGTGCAAAGCATTTATTGTTTCGCAAGAGCCAAGCTGCAATCCCTTCCTTAGTGGGGATAAGGTCCAAGACATGCGGTTCCACTTTTCGGGTACCGCCTGGGGTTGCCACCGGCTCCATGACCGGCATTTTTGATTCTTCGCCAGAGCCACTGGGGCGATGAACCTGCATTCGTTGGCGCTTCTTTTGGTGCCGAGCTCGGCTGTCACCGCCGCCACCGCCTCCGTGGACACTGCAAATGCTCGCACCTGAGACGAGCCGACTCGGCTCTTGGTGTCTTAGTGCACTCACATGCAGCAAGAGAATGCACTCTTGATGCGTTGCAAACTCGGCAAAATCTAGAACCCGACGCTGTGAACGAACTCCGGGCACCTTCTGTTCTCGAGTCTACAGCGGTATCTGTGTGCACGAGGATCCTGGTCTGAAGGACACGGCTCCAGACAAAAGGGCGGGCCTGCAACAACTTTCACGTTTATCTTACATACTCTCAAACCACCTCTTCTTTGGCACCGAGGTCCTGACAACGTTTCGACACATGCAGGCTGTCGAGATTTCAGTAGGTTGACCATGCTGGTGCTCCGCTGGAGCAACCTTGAAGTCAAGTTTGGCCCTGTGCCCAAGCTTCTTAGCCGCAGCCCCAAGAAGCTTGTGTGGCAGGGCTGGCGCTGCAAGACGCGGATGTTCAGCGCTTTGCATTTGCCGGATCACTTGGAGATGGTGGAAAAGGTGCAACAGGCATGGACCGGTTGAAGAGCTTGAGTCTCACGAGGAAAGAGTAGGAGCCACAGCCCGTTCTGAAGCTGACATGTCCAGTCTGCCATGTGCATCCACTTCGCGTGGAGGCATCGGTGTGGTGCAGCCACCATCCGGGTTGTTACGGCGTGCAGTTCTACAATGCGGGCCCAGAGGACTGTGCTCTTTTTGGTGGACGTCTGGCGCATGCATGGGTCCTTTCATGCGTAATCCACATGTAGGAACTCTGGCACGTGTAGTCGAAGCAGGCTGTGGAGGTCACCCTTTCCCGAAGTTGACCACTCCAGTTGCATGACACTGGCCGACTTCCATGTCTCCATGCAGCTTTCGCCAGAGGTGCGTGATTAACTGTGTAGCCTGTTTGCACAGGAAGATTTCATGTACTGTATGAAGTGGTGCGGCCAACCTCAGTGGTGCCTTGCACCCATCCTTGCCGCACGGATGCAATAGGTGCTCGAAAGCACAAACTCAAAATACCGAAGCCTAAATCCAAAATTTGGCTCTAAAGTCGGGGTGCCAAAAAGTGAACCCTAAGATCGTAGCCATGGGAAGGTAAAGCGTCATGATGTTCCATGTTCGGACGAGCAGTTCTTCGTTGCACGCTATGGCATCGGCATGAGGGGCACGAGGTGGGACCTTGCTTCTAAACCTTTCCCCTCAACCCAAAACCCTTTCGGTTCGAGCTTCGAGGAAGAAGACGCCGAGGGCTTGCAGGCGGACGAGCTGGTTCAAGACAATCTGTTTTACCTGCTGGCCCCTCCCTTACGCAGTGCGAGTGTGTCGGGCTTCGAGTTCCAAGATTTAGATCTTTTCGATCGGTGAGTCCGGGCTTCGGGTTCGTTCAGGAGTTGGGGGGTGAGCAGCGTCCGCCCTATGACCAGCTGACCTTTGCCCTTGCTCTGCTGGGGTCGAGCCTGAAGCTGAAGGTTGTCCTTTCTAAGCTCTTCCTTGTAGGCCTCCGGGCCTCTGCTTTCGGACCGAGGTCAAGCCTCGCCCGGCTTCGGACTCGCTGGTTTCCTCGCCCCTCCAGGGCCCGCCAGCCAGGCGCCCTCCGTGTGGCGAGGGTATCGGAAGAGGTTTCAGTTACCAAACTCAACTAAGACTGTCCCCGCAGAGGGTTCAAAATGTATAGCATCAGCCCACCTCGTGTCTAACGTCTCAGCATTAGATATGAGCTGAGTTGTTATTGCAGGATGATGCTTGACAGAGGGCTGGATGTGCATGACCGTGAATGTGCTGCACTCATCATCGTGGATGGCCTCAAATGGTGCTGATCCCCAGGCGACAGCCTACCAACAGTAAGTGGCTTCAACATGTCACAGCAACGTGGGACAACATGGCACGGTAGCGACAGACCCTGACTTTGATGGCAGATGCTCATACGCCGGTCGTGTGGGTCCCTGCTTCGATCCACTTGCCCGAGAGGCTTGCAGGGCACGCAAGTGACTCGGTACTTTTGGGTGCATGTACTTGAGAAGGACTGTTCTGTCTAGCTTTGGGTTTCATGTGAGCCTCAATGACTGGAAGACTGCACAATCACAGGAAACTCCAGGCCGCAATGGGGGGTAGCCCAAAGCATCGGGCGGGGTGCCAAGGTTTAAGCCCGGAGAGCGGGCCTTTGTTTTTGCAGACGATCTGCAGCGCAGAGCCGAGTGGATGGATCATTTGGAGGCTCAGCCGTCCTCTGCTGATGAAGATTTGCCTTGGGACTTGGGATGCTTGCTCTGCTTGGTGAAGTCGATGTTGCTCGAAAGTTCCTCCAGTCTGTTACATCACATTTCATGAGGGCCTCCCGGTTCAGTTTCTGGAAGGACTCCTACATACTCCACCTACAGCGCAAGTGGGCGGAGCCAAATGGTGTGGATGTGGTGCTGATTCTTCCGGACGACACCACAGCAGCTCTCCGAGCAAACCGTCAACCTTGATGCATGGTCCGCCTCCAACGCCTGAAAAGCTTGAACTTTAAACCCCAAAAGACAGGTCATGGTGCCTGGTAGTTTAGGGTTTAGGGCAGTGAGCACGCGGTCGTGCAAGGCAAGATACCCAATTTCCGGGGCCCAAAGATCGGCCCTGATGCGGATGGGCACGGGGCCCCGGCTTGCTTCAGTTGCTTCGTTTGCTCCCTCTTGGGTAGGAAACTCTTGAGAAGAGCTCGCAGCTCAGGTGTCCGCATCCTGGAGGTGCCTTGGATTCGGCCGGAGCTGGGCAAAGGCCGCCGCCCTGTGCCTAGGATCTTAGGCGAGGTGAAAGCAAAAGCTCTTGCTTCCGGCGCATTCAACAGGTATCCCTTCCTGGGCTCAACAAGTATGGTGCTCGGACCTCAGTCTCTGCGGCCGTGGGTCCAAAACGATACAAGCAATGATATTCACTTCCATAGACTTGTTCGGGATTCAGTTGCTGCTGGCGAGCCACCCGTCGAAGGGTTCAGATGCGTGACGACTTGCCTTGACTGCATACCGCCAGGATAGTACAATGGATGCCCTATGATTTTCTGAACTTGGAAGATCTTGGAAGCAGTTCGTGTCAACTTGAGAGGGCTGGGAGTTTGTCGGATAGCCTCAGAGCCTTGCTTCGGGGAGCAGGTGTCGATCGCGACTTCTTCAAGCTCCATGCGCTGGGACTCGAGTATGACGCGATTGTCTTCTACGACACGGATGTGTGCCTTCACAGAATCTGAGGTGAAGGGCATATATAGATGCAGAAGCAGCTGCTGCGTGACCCAGAGTTTCCGATCTCTAAGAGGGGCTTCGTTTAGGCCTTTTATCAACTTGGTGTGCGTTGAAGTCCAGGTTTGTGAACCCTCCGGACTTCTCACACCTGGAAGCAGCATCTTGGCTTAGGCCGTGAAGCAGAGGATCTGAGGAGATTTATTCAGCTGCACAAGAGGGGCGACAACAGTGACACTAAATAGAGGCACAGCTGCGTGCCTGAATGCCCAAAAACAACCTGTGAACCCTCTGCCAGTATCCGCCTGGATTAGACCAAAAACCCTAAACCACAAATGCCAGAGCAGCTCAGGTTTTCAACTGTGCGTACCAGGCTGGCACTTTGGGCCTTTGCCCTCGAAGGACGCTAGAGAATCTTAGGGTTTGTTGGTTCTACTGTCCTTAGCCCCCAACGCCTAAACAGTCAGCTTCCGTGCAGAAAGCAACTCGACACTAAAGCAGATTTCTCATCCTCAACGCCGCACAGCCGGCATCCCGCTCATACGCCCCAAGCCCACGTCCGAGTGCCTCAAGGTTTGTTGCTAATCCCAAACTGCAGCTGTTAATCGCTAAATTTGAATCCCCGACTGCGCGAGAGCCCACATGCTTAACTTTAGACTCAGATTCTCAAACCCTGAAACCCTACAATAACCCTTACAACACCGTCACACAGCCCGGATAAATCACCGAAGTAGCACCATACAATATTGTATCATATCATATCACATCGCGTTATATGAAGCTCACTCGGAGGGCTACTTTTTGGCCTCGGCCCTTCACGGCGGCTTCGAGCCCCTCTGCATGGAAACGGACTTCTGGGAGTTGAGGTTTAAGATGTCTTTTTTGATTGGGTTCTATAGGGGTTTTAAAGTGTTGCAGTGCTTCAGTGTGGCAGGATGTCGACCCCTAGAAGACGATAAGAAATAGTCTCGTGCAGATGGAACTTGGATCTTTGCAACTAGCTCTTGAAGGAGGGACTTTGAAATCGGAGTGCCCTCTTGATTGCAAAATTCCAAGCCCGAGGCCGCTAACTGTCGCCTTCTTCGCCCTGCGGCCCTCGCCGGCGCTGCTCCGTGCTGTGCAGCGCTTTTTGCTGGCCGGGTTCTGGGCTTTCTGCTTTCTCGTGGTGGAATCATGCCAACACGAAGCCAGGTACCATGGCACGTCGCGTGAATTGGTTGCATGGTAGAGCAATCCTGTTGATACATAACAACTCGAAGCGATGTAGCACACATGGTAACAGCGATGCATGGAAGCATCTGTCGTTCCCAGCACTACCAACATTTGCTAACAACCGCTGTTGCAATTGCAGAGAAGCAATAGAGACGACGACAGCACACTGTTGACGATTTTGATGACAGTGTTGTTGATGACGATATTTATGCTGATGTGGACGGTGTTGAGGGCTTGTTATGAGGACTGCGGTGACGACGGTGAAAACAGACTGCGTGTGCCGGTGAAAGATATGATATTTATAACTCATGAATATCTTCCATGAGTAGCCGCCATGAGCATTCAGAATCGGAATCTCAAACACTGTGATCGCCACCGTGGCCGCTGTCACCATGGTAGCAACCGCCACAACAACAGCAACAATTTTTTTATGGGACGCTGAGCGAGCGGGCTCTGCTCATAGCGGGCGCATCAGAAACTTCGAGACGTGCCGTAGGCCAGCGCCGCCCCTTCGTATGCCGACATTCCTATAGAGGTCAAGCGGCCAGTTCCTTACAGAGGTTGTGGCGGCGCGGGGGGACTGCCCTGCGATCAACGCAGGTACCTCTTTCATCCGTTTCTGGAGCAATGAGCCAAACTCCTTTTGCTCCGAGGCCTCGGGCTAGCCAACAACTTTAAACAGAAGCACAGAAACAGAGCTAAAGGAACAGAGAAGGCCGCTCAACCCCTATAGGATCCTCAGAGAAGGAAAACGAAGAACCTCTGCTAGAAAATTTAAAAGAGAAGGGCCTAAATAAATCGAGTGTCATTGCATACTGTACAGTGCAGCGGCAGCTCTTCAGCACTTGCTTCAAGGAGGCAGGTCACTTGACGTTGCTATCAGTTCCCAAAGGCGGTGCCTTGGTTTTGGCACGAGCGGTGTTCACGCTGCTACGCCTACACACTCAAATCCTCATGTGACAGCTAGACTCGCAAGATCTATATGTCAGTGTGAGTCATTGCGTCCAATACTCAAGAACTGGCAGCCGGCGGGTCGTACTCCGAAGAGCCGTCTCCCAGAGTTCCCGTCTAGTGGCGTCCCACACTAGGTATCTCCGGACTACCAGCGATGGGCCGTAAGGATGGTTCGTCGTCAAGGCACGTGAGCCGTCACTCCTAGCACGGCCTAACCCCGTCAGTAACAGCACAGTAACGAACACCACTGGGAGGGCCGCAGCCGTAGCCCGACACCCATAGCACAGCCAGCGCGTCCGCTTAGCCACTGTACCCAAATGTGACGTGGAGCCGTACCAACGTAGACACCGTATTGGGACTGAAGACGTTGGCTTGCTCTTCTGAACTTGAGTCCACGGTGTCCCAATCTGCGCCTTGTCCTGAAGACAAGTCTGGCCCGTTTGGCTTGTTCCCAGGCGCTGGCAGCTTAACAGCGGTGCTCCGCAAAAGGCTTTCAACAGTGAAGGAGGAACTCTATCGCACTGGCTTTGTCGCAGCCGGTGGCAGTCTACCCTGCCTTTGGAAGAAGGTGTAGTTTCCGAAGCAGATTGTTTGAAAACCACAGGCGACCCGGGTCCTTCTTGTAAGAGAGTGCTCGTAGAAGCGCAAAACCAAGGTGCCAGCAAAACTGCGCAGAAAACACCTTCAGCTGTACCCTGGGTGTCTTGTCCATGCAGAAGTTGAAAAGTCGACGAAAGGCAAGGAACGAGGCCTCGTCTCGAAAGCTTCCGTCAAGGTACCCAAGTTCAGAAAACGGCCAACTTACGACTGGAACTGCTCCTTGACTGGCTTGGTGCGGCAGGTCCTTCTGTAAAAGCAGAGGTGGAAGAAAAACACTGAGGCACAGTCGGCGCGCCATCCGCTAGTTTCGCAGCACCTGGTGTAAAACCAAACACTGCTCCCTCCACCGCGCGGAAAGGTGGAAACCCTACTGTAGCGGGACGCCCGGGAATTGGGACACGGCAGTCCACGAATGCACGAAGCTCCGAGGCGCACCAAATGGCTCAGGCAGAAGGACGTCCCTTACGTTTCGCAAAGGAGCCTGTTGCAAACCTTTAGAGTTGCGCCCGAAGCCCAGTTAGCACAGCTAAGATGCCTTCTGTGAACCGTAGCGGCTACAACTACAACAACAACAACACCAACACCAACTGTGAACGCTGAGTTTTGCCTTCGTAGGCACTTGCCCAAAGTGTGCCGGCTGCCCTTTGGTTCACCCTGCGGCCAAAGGGCCCTTGGGCCCTTGAGCTTCTCTGGTAGCGGCCGTAGAAAGGTGGGGTCGGCTGCCTGGGGGTTAAGGTTTCCCCTTTAGCACTACCCTAGCTTTTGCAGTGGTAGCGGAGCACGGTACTTGGTGTAAGGTACTTTTGGGTTGTGGGCTTGGGTTGTAGGTAGAGGCGCCGACCTCCCTCCCTGAGCCATAGCCCTCGCTGCTTTCCATATCCGAGCCTGGTGCCTCCCGGAATCCCGGTCGAGGCAGCTCAGGACTACTTCTTCTTCTCGGACAGGGACCTCCCCTCAAAACTTCCCATTGCCTGGATCCTTCCGGAACTGCCGGTAGAGTTGATCCCTCGGACCCCCGTCACCAGCTGGAGCAGGCTGCTGGTTGACTGGGAGGGTGCCTGGGCAACTTCTTCTACTTCTTCAACCTCCCCTCATCCACTTCCCTACACTACAACTGCAGCTACCACTTGTGTGCAACCGGCTGTGGGGCCAGCGACGAAGAGGACCCAGAAACAGAAGGCAGCGCCTGATTGACTATCAGGCGGGCCAAAACACCGCTGCGCCCAAGAGCAAGGGCCAGAAAGGGTCAAAGGGAGGGGCAAAGGAGAAGGAAAAGGCAGGAAGGGCAAAGACCAAGGGCAGAGGAGACGCCTAGGAGCCGTCGTCGGGCAGACAGCCCACCGGAGGACTCCCGCTCGCGAGGACCTTAAAGCCTGAGGAGGAGCGCCAGATCAGGCTCTTCCGTGCGGCGAAGCCAGCGGAAGAGCTGGTGGCGCAGGAGAGGGGGACACCGCCTTCGTCGCCAGAGCAGGCGGAGGAGAGCCGGGCCAGCGGAAGCGCACGGACGCCCCCGAACAAGGGCCGAAATGTCGACGAGAAGGGCCGTGTTTTGCCTCGGACGGTCCCGAAGGCGAGGAGGAAGGAGTACCCCATGAAGGAGGTGAAGGTCGAAGTCGAGGTCCTGGTCGAGGTCCCTCCGGAGAGGTCACAACCATCTGTGCCAAAGCCATCGGCACAGGAGGACTCGTACACGTACGAGGAAGTGACGAAAGAGAACGCCGAGGAGGCGTCGGCCAATCCTGCCAAAAGCCCCGAGGCAGGAGCAGGCCCGAGTAAGACAGAAGGAGAAGGAGAGAAAGAAGGCAGAAAAGGAAAAGAAGGAAAAAGACAGGAAAAAGGAAAAAGCCCCAAGGGAAAGAAAGGAAAAGGAGAAAGACCGAAAGAAGGAAAAAGCCCCGAAGGAAAGGAAGGAGAAAGAACGTGAGAAGGAGAAAGCCCCAAAGGAAAGAAAGGAGAAAGACCGAAAGGAAAAGAAGGAAAGAGCCCCAAAGGAACGCGTGGAAAGCGAACAAGAGAAGGCCCCGGAAGAACCGCCGAAGAAGTGGAGGAGCCGCCGAAAGAGGCGGAAGAGCCGCCGAGGGGCGGACGAGGCATGCGGCAGCACGGAGGCAGTCAGCCGCAGTGGAGACCCCACAGGCGCCACCGAGTCGGCTGCAGTGGGCAGGCAGGCTCGCGCCGAGCAGCCCGCGGAGAAGGACCGCGGAACCGGGCACACGGGTGCCTAGGAAGCAAGGAAGGGGCAGGGGCAACCGAGGTGCGAAGGGGCACCTCTGGAACCGAGGTGCGGAGGAGGCACCTCTGGAACCACACTTCTTTACCTTCATCTCCACGTCACCTTTTCACTGCAACCAACTTCCACCCCATACCATGCCATACCACAATCACACCCTCTTTCGTGAACGAGCTCGAGAACTTCGACTACTACGTCAACTTCGTGACCGAGGACTGCGACGACGATGGCGGACGACTCCCGCGGGGATGGGTTTTCGAACTACATACCCGTGTGGGATGGGCAGGCAGGTTCGATGAGAAAGTTCAAGAAGTCGGTCAGCCTGTGGCTTGCTGGCCTGGACCTGTCTAAGACTGCCAGCTACAACCTGGCAGCGCGGTTTCTGCTTAGGCAGACCGGTGCGGCGAGAGCGCGCGGCGAGGAAGAGGACATCGACGCGCTGGCTTACCGACCGGGAGTAACCGACGTTGTGGGTGGTGAGATCACAGAGGCTGATTACACCCACGGCGTGTGGCACCTGGTTCGCTGCTTCGAGGAGCTGTGCGGCAAACCCGCGTCCGAGAAGCGAGGCGAGCTAAGGCAGCGGCTGTACATCAGCCTCCGCGCAACCCCGAACGAGGCTGTGGCAAACTTTGCGTCACAGTGGCGAACGCTCGTTGCGGAATGCATCGTCGAGGGCATCCCGGTGACACCGGTTGAGTCTGGATGGCTCTTCAAGGAGAGGCTTGCCCTCGCGGAGACGCAGAGGCAGCTGCTGGAGACCGGCGAGGAGCCAGAGTTCGCCGCGGTGGAAAGGGAGGTGCTGCGCCTTTTTATAGGCGAGTGCACCTCACGCGCTCTCTGAGGCTGCTGGAGACAGCCGCTCGCGAGCCTGGCGTTCGGCCCAGCTTGCCGCGAGACCTCGGACGTTGCCTTCCTCGGCTTCGTCTTCGGCGTCAGGTGCGTCGCGCTTCAGGCGTTTGTTGGGCCGGTCCCGCACGCCTAGCCGGGCCTAGCCAAGCTTCGCAGGCGTTTGTGACCGAGGAGCCCGACGAGGAGGACGACGGCTACGAGGACGAGCCAAAGGGCGAAAACGAGGCCTACGAGACGGCCAAGGAAGAGGAGGAAGGCGGCGATGATGCCGCGGACGAGCGAGCTCGAGGCGATGGCCGCTGCGCTGGATGAGGGTGCCGCCAGAGCTGGCGCTTTGGGCTGAACAAAGGATCGGATGAAAATCTGGGATCGACATTTCATGCTTGCCGGACGAAGTCGCGATTGGAGCATTTCGACAGAAGGCTGCTCTTGGAGCAGTGGAGATGTCCATCAAGGGGACCCAGCAGTCGACCCTCGCGTGTCGGCTTCGGGTGTATCTTGTGGGGATTTGTGTAAACCCGGCCTCGGAGTCGAAAGGCTTCGAGACTACCCAGGGAATCCGGCCTCGGCGGATGAAGCCGCCGGTGATGCTTCGCGGCGCCAGATACAGGCCATCAAGCCCATGCAGCGACCCACGGCACCAAAGGGCGGTGGAAAGGGCACGTGCCACAACTGCATTCCCGCGCCCGCCGAAGAGGATCCTGCTGGAAGGCCTGCGGGCGCTGAAGGCACCGAAGGGCCAACGAGCCCGGCTGCAGATAAGGCGCAGCTGGAGGAAGCCATGAAGGCGCAAAGCGACGAGGCGAAGGTCCGGAACGAAAAAGATTGCGGGCCATCCTGGGGCCGCGTGGGGGACTACCGCGCCTCCGCGCCGAGCTTCTGGAGTTGGCCGTGCTTCTTCGGGTGGACGTCGGCGAGAAGGACACGGCCGAGACCATCCCGTGGCTGGGGCAATCGCCCTGCCACCCCCTCCTTCGCAGACGCCGGCTCGAATTCGGACACCCCACGGCCAAAGATGGCATCCCGAACCTCAGGGCCGATGGACTTCGCGCCAAAGACTCGGTTGGCACGGCAGGAAGTGGAGGAGGAAGGAGGAAGCCGTGAGCCCCGAGCCTCACGGCTTGCGAAGCCCCTTCGTGCGACCATTGGTCTCTTTTCGGTCAGCAAGGGCCAGATGCAGTGGCGTATCCTCGAGCTTGACGCTTTGTACAGCGAGGAGCCACAACCGAACTGTAAGCTACCACGGCCAGCGGTGACCTTGATCACCTTCTTTCAGGGCAACTTTGGGCAAACAAAAACTTTAGACCTGTGTGAACGCTGAGTTTTGCCTTCGTAGGCACTTGCCCAAAGTGTGCCGGTCACCCTGTGGCCAAAGGGCCCTTGAGCTTCCCTGGTAGCGGCCGTAGAAAGGTGGGGTCGGCTGCCTGGGGGTTAAGGTTTCCCCTTTAGCACTACCCTAGCTTTTGCACCAACACCAACACCAACACCAACACCAACACCAGCACCAGCACCAGCACCAACACCAACACCAACACCAACACCAACGCCAACGCCAACACCAACACCAACACCAACACCAACACCAACACCAATAACAGCAGCAGCAGCAACAACAACATGAGCATCAACACCGATATTGTTGATGGCAAGACATGAAAAATACCAATGAGCAAAATCAGCATCACAAACATCAACATTGACGTTGTCAAAACAACATCGACATCATCCATGAACAACAGTAGCATGTACAGCCAGTGGTTGTAACGGCAAGTGTCTCCGTTGTCGTCGTCGTCGCAACTTCACTATGTCTGCAACACAAACAGCATCGGTCTCCCTCGAACTTCCCAAATGTGAATCAGAATGCAACCTTCGATGACGATGGCGCCTGGAACTGGGTCGGCTTTGGCCCCTGGGGCTGCCTGGATAGTGCGCCTGGGGTCACTCTGGGCTCTTGGGATTGCTGGCGGGCTGAGGCGGGGCGATTGGAACCTCCGTCCAACCTGTCGGACTACTGGGGGTGTTTTTAGGTACCGATGACTGGTGCTTCCACTCCTACCATGTGGGCGGCGAGTGTGGGCAAGGTTGGCGCCCCGGATCCGCGGAGAAGCATGTCCGAGTCTGGTCCTGGGTTGAATGTTTTAAAGCTTCGGGTGCTCGGATTTGGGTTTAGACTCGGGGACTTTAGGGATCTTTGGGGTTTGTGTTTGAGAGAGTGTGTGGTGAACTGGTTTACATCCAGGGTTGCTGCGGGTAGTGTCCGGAGCCATGGCGATGTTGGCCTCCAAGGCCTTTTCTATGACCTCTTCTACCGTGCTGACCAGGTTTTCTGGCGACGTGATCGCAAGGAAATGGATGTTGAGATGGAGAGCATTCAGCGTGTGGTTCTTGCAAGGGCCTTTTGTTTTTCTTGGCTGGTCCCGTACCAAAGGTAACCGGAAGCCAAACCTGCCCTCAACACACGAGGCTCTTAGCTTCAAGTGCATGTGAAATCTCAAAAGCTTGGGCTGGAGTGCCGCGAGCGCCGCAAGCCCTTGCAAGCCGAACAGAATTGTGGACTCAGTAAGCCCGTGCACTGTAAGAAGCAGAAGTCTCCATCGTTTGCCTTTCCCGTACGAAGCTGAGGACAGCACTGGAGGCCGAACCTTCCACGGTGAGGCCTCGTGAGTTGTGGCTGTTGGAAGCACTCCTGGGATTTTGTGGGGCTTCGGTAGGCTTCGGGCTTAGTGCAGAAAGTTGAAGCGAGAAGAGTTTACGGTAGCTCTTGCATGTGGTGCCAAGCCAACATCGCCCAAGCAGCTTGGTCCAGCTTGTCAGTCCTTTTTGGACAGGCCGCTGGGTGTGATGCTGGATGGCCGCTCGGTTGCTTTGGGGGGAGAATGCAGCAGCAGAGCCTTTCCTTTTTGCTGAGCCTTCGGGCCAAGGATGCATCTGGCTCTACGAAAACTCCGTCCGGGTTGCTGGATTTCCAACGGTCGGTGGCCTCAGATGCAACATATCACGCACCCGGCCAGCTTGATCGTCGGACCCAGGATCTGTGATAGAGGCCTCGACTATGCGAGATGTCAAGCTTGTTTTTCTGTGCTCTACGTGGTAGATCCGTTGCATGGTATCAAGATCCATGAAGTGTCGGTGGTGGACGAAGGGACGGACTGTTCGAGTATTTGCGCAGGCGAGAGCATGTAGACCGCGACAACCCTGAGTGATCTACATTTCCATGAGACCAGCGACTCAAAGCGTTGTGGTGTGAATTGAGACGACACTTCCTGAAGCCTTGCTGCGACTCGACCTAGGTGCCCAATCCCTGCCCGGACATGGTCGCGCAGCATCGCTGCGGCAACATCGTGGCATACCACAAGGCTGGCTGGACTGGTTGGCGCAGACGGCAAGTTGCGGGAGAAACACAAACGTATGGCAGCAAGAAGCACGGGTCATTCTAACCAAAAAGACGGCTGTGTAAGCAGCCGTAGTGAGAGCCCTATCGAATGTTAAGCTTCCTGATTTGGCAACTTACCAATCCTACAACCTATTCCAAGCAGGTCATCGAGGGGCGCGGCTGCGCCGCATCGCCTGAGCTCCTTGGCGCGAGCGCCGCATCGTCCTTGAGGCTTCGGTTCTGGGACTCGGATTTGAAGCCGACGGCTGCGCCATGCTGTGCTTTGGCGACGCGCGCTTGGCTCATATCAGGTGTGTGCATGAGATCAGTAGAGGCCAACCGAAAGCTGTTCACTTTCTAGCGGCATGGGGCTTGCTTCTGTTTTGTGAGGTTCAGAAGGCTTCAGTCAGTCTTGCTTTGCAGATCTGGTTGTGTACACAGATGAGCTTCGAAATGGGAGCAGCAAAGCATCCCCCGGTTCATGAATTGATGCCTGGGAGGCTCTATCCGTCGGACGCAGCTGACAGTCTCTACAACACACACACGTCCCCGACTTTCCAGTCTGAGATGGAGCCAAAAAAATGTGCGGCGGGGAGAGCAACAGGCCGCTTGTGGCCAAGTTGGCCATCACAGGTACTCCATCAGGATACAGCGTGTGCTGCAGCGAGTGGAGATCCAGGCAGTCTGCAAATTCGGCACCTTTGCCAGAACCTTTAGTTGCTTTAGTTACAACCTCTGAATGTGGCCTGTCCGATGCCTTTGGCTTCTAGCTGGAATGCGAGCAACACACGGTATCACGGGTTCCACGCAGACAACACGTGAGAGACCAGAAACTCGCTGTTTCATGCGGCCCATACTTTGCAGAGTGCGATGAAGCTCACCATGGAGCCGTCAAGGGGCTGAATGCCTCTGAGCCCCACAGCCACAGCGCCCCGTTAAGCTGACGTATAAACCCACGGAGTTGCCTCCCAAAAACCACCAAGCAGTGGCCGGACACGCAACGCCTTGTGGCACCTCAGCGAAGCCATGGCTCCCAAGAAGGGGAAGAAAGACAAGGAGCAGAAGGATGCCGGGGCCCCCAAAGGGTTTCAAGAGAGGCAGGGACAGCTAACGCTCTTGTGAAAGCCCGAGCCCGAGGCGGCTGCAGTCGCCCCTGCCAGTGTCAACTTGTCGCCCGCCATGGCAGAGTTGCTGAACAAGTCGGGAGCCCTGGTGCATGGGAGATTCTATGTGGGCCTTTGGGGTTTTCTCGATTCAGGATTGGCAGCATCAAGGTTGAAGTGATCGCTCATGTGAGGCCTTAGCGCCTTTGCGAGGAACACAACAGGTCGAAGCGCAGCTTCTTCGGGGCTAGCTGGCCCTCGGGCTGTTTCAGCAGGAACTCGCCCATCGCTTCTGCCAATGCTTCGGCTTTTGTTTTTTCCCGAGTTTGCTCTTCTACAGAAGACTTGGAGGAAATCTGCTCCTGTCGCCAGGAAGATTCGAGAATTCGAGAAAAGCTCAGCCGAGGCCCCCTTCTGTGGGGCTGTGGGGCCGTTCGGTGTGCACGAAGACCTTTCTGGCGAGCGCAGGAGAACGAGAAGTCTCAGAAGGCGCAGAAGGGCAAAGCCCGAACCGCTGCCAAGAACAAGCTCAAAGAGGCCACGTCTTCTGTCACGGATTGTCACCTAACCAGGGCTGTTGGCTGCAACTTCCGGCATGGGTCCTGGCAAGTCCTAGTAGGCTTTCCAGGTAGCGACAAGCGAAGCTTGAAAGGGACCGAAACAAAACCGGAGTAGAGCACATGGTTCAGGGATTTCGGTCTGGAGGTGCTGAGGCCCAAACCGCGGTTCAGGTCCCCAACCCCAGCCTCTGAAGCCTCAGGCTTGGTGCACACCAGCCCTGCAACTCTAAACCCTGACAACACCTCACACCCCGAGGTGCCCCGTCCGAATCCTGAACGAACTCGAAGTTGCTGTGAGGTGAAGCAGATTGCCACTGGCACTGCCCCGGATGCGGAAAAGGCCAGGCCCCTGAATGATGGGCGGTTGTTGTTTGGCTTTAATCGGCATGCGGAACGAAGCAGAAGCGAAAATCGCTTTCGCCCGAAAAAAGACAAGAGCTTCGACCCATGTGCAATCGAAATACCGAAGCCGAAGATTCGTCTCAAATCAAGGGTCTGATGTCGGAAAGCTTGAGGAACGAGAGTTTCAACGCCATTTCGCCAGATACAGCAGCTGATCCAGCGTCTGGAGGCGGAAGATGAGGAGGCGATCGTGTTGCTTTAGGTATAACATTTTGTATGTATGTGTTCATACATATGTGCATACATGCATACGTGCATACATTTATACATCGATCTGTCCTCGCTTCTCGTGTTGCAGTGTGGGGGGTAAGGCATGGAGACCGACTCATCCTACTTGTGGCATAGGAGTTTCTTCTACTTGTAAACTGCTTTGTCCCAAAAAACAGAGAAACCACACAAACCCTAAGCCCTAAAACTGCCATCTTTACCTCAAACAACCCGATGACCTGCGCTCTGCTGAGCTCTGCGCATCGAAGTGGGAGGCGATGAGCCTTGGCCAGGATGTGGAAACCCGGACGAAGGAGCCGTTCTCGGGCTCTCGGGCTTGCTTGGAGCCTTACGGCCGTTTGGGCAAGATATTGTAGGATGTAGACTCTTCGGTCTCGGTTAAAACCGACAATTTCCATTCATTTCAGTCTTGAGTTTCGAGGGTTTCAAGTTGTTTCAGGGTTTGCAGGCTTCTGGTCTGTTAAATGTAAATCTTCAGATGTGCTTTGACACGAATCACCTGCGGTTGCCACTGATAGCTTCAAGAACGCCAGGAGCTGACGGACGTCGAGGACAAAGCAGACAGTGCACAGGCTGGGACCGTGTGCGTGAACGGGCACTGGCCTCGACACACCGTCACACCCGGGTAAGAATGACGCATCTGTGGAAGGGACAAGACCCTTGATGCAGGCAGAGCTGTCAAAGTGCCTCGCCACGAAGTCAAAGCTGGAATCGCTACTTCGCCCCGATCTCACTGAGACATGAGCTACTACGGTTTTTGGTCAGCGGTTTAGGATCTGTAGTTGTCGGGCATCGACATATCTGACTTGGGTGATTTCCTACAGTGCACATCCTCCGGAAATCACGTCATGAATTGGAATCCGATGAGGCGTCCAGAGGTTTTCATGTTCGCCTGGGAGTCGCACGGACATGCGTTTGTTTTCTTAAGGGAGTGTCGAATGAAATTTCAATTCTTGGCTCTGCACAACAGCGCGAGATCCTCATGCCTTCACTGAAGATGCAAGCTTGCACGACGCGCCAACTTCACAGAACGATTAGAACGCAGACGTTTGGCGTGTTCAGAGATCTTCAGAGGGTTCAGCCACAGCCCACACAGTCTGCGTGTCTCCGATGCAAACCTTCCTGCACATTCCCGGCACTCGTTCTGGCTGCCAGCCCTTTCAATGTCTTCTACTTAGCTCCTTCTCGCCGCACAGCGTGCACAGTTTGATATCTCTCGAAGTTGGTACCTTGTGGGTGCAGGCTGGCAGCCTGCGAAAGACATCTTGATGTTGGCTGTCGGTATGGGTTGTCAGTCCTTCAACGGTGGGCTCGCGCAGCGAACCGAGGCAATTTCGACACATCCGGGGGGTGCAGAAACAAACGGTTTCAGACCAGCAACCTTTGATACGTCGATGCAGTGTGGCCGGGAAACGGCCGATTTTTCAGTCGTCGGAGCCAGTTAGTGTGGGCTGCCTGCCCACTCAATGAAGGCGCTGCGGTTGAGATGAGTTGAAACTGCTTGTCTCAAGGCCGGCTCGCGAATCCAAACTTTGTAGGCGTCCACACATGCAGTGTTGAAGGCTTCAAGGAGGCTCAAGATCTGCATCCCTCACAACGCCCAAGTGCAAGCACTGCAGTGGGTTCAGGTCAACTCCAACAGCAGACGAACACCCTCAACGAGGAAAGGAGGCCGGACTTCTTCCATGGCTGCCTTGAGATTCGTGAAACCCAAGCTCCATGTGACTTAGCTCAGGGGTAGAGATCGTTAACTGCAAGAGTAGGAACGTGCCGGCATGTGTGCTTCGGCTCAAGCCAAGTGGCGCACGGCATGTGTGAAGTTCCTTCAATGAAGGTTCTGACAAGGGGGATGATGAAAGAGCAGTCAAGAGGATCATCCGTTGATGACTCCCAGCTCTTGGCCTCTCAATCCTTGTTACGCTGGCCACAGACCCCTTGCCATGCTTGCCAGTCGTGCTTCAACAGCATGCTTCCAGCAGGCAGCACGCGATTACAGCCATGGGTTCTGCCATCGACAGATTTCAACAGCAAGCAGAGCCAACTTCACAGCTTCAGCAAAACTGTCATGATGCGTGGCATATCGTGAGAAAGTGCGATAGGAGAGAATACGATTGGATTTCTTGCCATGGAGGTGTGCAGACAGTTGGGTTGCACGCAGCAGTGGCTGACGGAATCCGAGGTAGGTCTGAATGAATGATGGGCAGAGCCAGATCTTGTAAATTCATTCAGCGGACCTTCTCAACCTGATTTTAGAGCCCGACAGCGCCTTCAGCGGAGCAATCTTTCAAGAGTGATGCTGCGAGGGTCCTTTTGCTGAAGACCTTGTGCCGAGCTCGGGGAAAATGCTTATGCAGCTTCGCATGGTGCACCTTTGTAGCTCAACTTGCACAGCTCTAAATGGGGGCTAGGCCTTCCACCCCAAAGCCCTGCCCAAATCACAGGAAGCTCACAGATGCGGAGAGGCAGCGGCGTCAGGACGTTGGGTCTGCAGAGTCTGCGCTGGTGCGATTGTCTCAGGGCTCTTTAGTTTGTATGTTTGATGATGTAGAGGGTGTGGATGAGCAGGTTAACTCCATCGCGAGTTGGCTCGGGTCAGGATCTGGCGGATGAGTTCCAACAGACCATCGCTGATGTCAAGAAGAAGATGGATCAGCAGGTGCACTGGAACCGGACACCTGGCGATTCAGGCGGATGATCACGCAACCATGGCAAGGCTAGCGAGCGAAGTCGGCTTGCTTTGGAAAACGAGGCGAGCCGTGGACGTTGGGACTGATGTAAGAGGGGTCAAAGCGGCTGGAAGCCCGAAAGGTCCTCCGAACAAAGTTCAAGGAGTTCTTCGAGAAGTATGACCTGCCAGGGGCCTGGCTGTGCTCCGACCAAACCGAAGCCAAGGAGCCCAAATCCCGACAGGCTGTACTAGTCAGTGTGCTTCGAACTCAGGCTGAGAAATCCATGAACCTCAACTCTCAAGCTTCTACAGCATCGAATTCCCAAAAAACACACCCACAATTTCCCGCACAGCTCAAGCCCTAAATCCAAGGCGAGAGAAGGATTTGGCCGAGCAACAGAAGACTCGCGAGGTAGAAGTGAAAGCCTTCGAGCAAAGGCGCGCATCGGATCTGATCGTCTTGTGATGTTCAGGCCTTACACATTGATTCACCTGTGTATTCATTCTTACATAGGTACATACATGCGTACGTACGTACGTACGCATACATACACGCATACATACATACGTTACGGTTTCTCTGCGTATGCTAGTCCTACTGATATGGTTGCTGCTGCTGCCATGCGACGCTGCTGCTGCTCCGACTTCCATTCCTGTTCCCACTACTGCGACTGCGATTGTGGCTGCGACTGCTACACTGCTGCTACTACTACTACTACCACCACCACCACCACCACCACGACCACGACCACGACCACGACCACGACCACGACCACGACCACCACCACCACCACCACCACCCGCACCGCTACTAGTACTAGTACTAGTACTAGTACTACTAGTACTAGTACTAGTACTAGTACTAGTACTAGTACTAGTACTAGTACTAGTACTAGTACTACTACTACTACTACTACGACTACTACGACTACTATGACTACTACGACTACTTTGACTACTACGACTACTACGACTACTACGACTACTACGACTACTACGACTACTGCGACTGCTACGACTGCTACGACTGCTACGACTGCTACGACTGCTACCACGACTAACTACCACGACTAACTACCACGACTTACTACCACGACTAACTACCCCGACTACCATTACTACCACGACCACCACGACCACCACGACCACCACGACCACCACGACCACCACGACCACCACGACCANCCCTGGTCCTCCAACCACGTCTTCATCATCTTAGATCAGGTTGCGCATGGGAGTGCTGTCAAACTTGCATTGAGGCTCATCGAGTCTCATTCTTTCTTGCACTCGGTGGTGACACAGGCACGCAAATTTGCAGGCGTGCCCGGTCCCAATTCCGGGGAGAGATATTCACTTGCTAAGCAACTTGCTCTGCTCCTAAGCGTGAGGGTTCCCGTCTTTCCGCACGGCGGGGGAGTTCGAACTGTTGGCAGTTTGGGTGAAAAAGCGCGGATGGCACAGGGCTTTTCATGTTTCACTCCATGTTCATGAATGGCACAGTTCGCAGAGCAGATCTTTGGTTTCTTGAATATTCCGTTTTTACAAGGACACGTTTTGAGCATGTCTACAGATGCTCTCCGCCGATGCAGCCCCACCATGCCAAGTGACTGGAAAAGGCTCACGAGTCCCTGTTGCGCAAGCGGCAGATCCCTGTAATGCCTCCAAGGCTTGCCTCTGGTCTTCGGTTGTATTTGGCTCGGTATTGCCGGTATTGCTCACAGACTCCACGGAAATTTGCTTGTTTCGTATTACCAGCTTGGGATGGTCGCAGATACTTGCCAAGATCCACGAAGGGGATGTTTGTTTACTTTACTTTCTATTTTGGTAGCCAGGGAAAGCCAGTGTCTGCTGTGGTCCCACCTTGCTAAGTCTCTGGGTCAAGCAACGAACTTCGAAGTCCAACAAACAACAACAACTCAACAACAACACAACTTCGCTTTCTACGCTGCAAATTCTTGTACGTGGGAGCTTTGTTCTGGGGGAGGCGATCTCCTTAAAGTGCAACCTGGTCATAGTATTGGTCCTCGGAAGCTGTGGAACGCTGGCGCTCTGACGTGCGTCATACACTCATACACCCTTACTTGCTTGTCTCTTTTACTTACAACGAGCTTTTATTCAGATTGCATCTCTTCCAAGACGATGGCGAGCCAGAAGCTGGGCAACCAGTGCAAAGGTTTTAGCCCCTTTATTGCCGGATGGCGACTGTGCGGCATCCAGGTATCCAGGCCGGACCTGTCAGGTCTACGCTCAGGATTACATGGGCTTGCGATCGTACTTACGAGTCTGGATTTGCCTAGTAGTCCCGTTCGTCGGGTAAGGCTTTTTCTGCAAGGCCCAGTAGTCCCGCACGTCGGGTAAGGACGGACATGCTGTCTACTTGCTAAGCTGGTAAACTCTGCCTAGTAGTCCCGTTCGTCGGGTGAGGCAGTTCTGAGGCCTAGTAGTCCCGTTCGTCGGGTGAGGCCATGCCATAGTGCTGTTGTGCTAAGTTCCTTTTTGAAGCAAAAGTTGGTCTTTGGCAGTCCCAAACCCAGACTGGTGAGGTAGCCTCCTGGTCTAAGACGCCACTCTCCACGCCAGCGTACTTTGTTGATGGAATGCTACTGCTGCTGCTGCTGCTGCATGGAAAGAATGGAATTTTTTGGCAGCGGTGGCGTCCCTTCGTAGATTAACTTCCTGACTGGAGGTCTGCTGTACTTTCATGGCTGAGTAGAGTCGTAAGCTTTACTTCTATTTCTTACTGTTTTCTCTGCTTGAAACAAGCACAGCAGCCGAGCAAAACCCGCAGGTTCTGTGAGGGATACCCCTAAAGTTCTGTTTTGGGAACAACTGCGTGTGCTGCGTCCTCGGACCGGTGTGCAGGTGCAGTTTTGCGCTCCACGGGCTGAGTCCACGGACCGCCGTGAAGCAAGTCTTGCTGAGATTTTGGCAGATTGCTGTGAGGCAAGACTGCCAGCTATGGGGCCGTTACTAGCTACTTTGCTTGGCCTAGTTTGGCCCCTCAAATTTCTTCTTTGCTGTTTCTTAGGCCTAGCTTGGTCAGTTTGGGTGTTGGTCTGATAAAACTTGCCCCATAGCTGGCCATTCATGAGCACTAGCCGTCATTAGCCCGATGCCCGCCAAGGTGCGGGACTACCCGCACGAGCGTCTGAATGAATGAGTGAGTACCGCTCGCGCCAGCACTAGCACCAGCACCTGCGATACCGCTTCCATCCCCACTACCACCACTACTGCTGCGATGACGACGACTATTACTACTACTGCTGCTGCTGATGCTGCTGCTCATGATGCTGCTACTTCCGCTGCCACCGCCAGTGTCATCGTCCCTACCACTGCCATTACTGTTGCTGTCACTGCTGCTGCTGCTGTCGCTCCTGCTCCTACTTCGATGACCATACCAGGCTCACCGAAGCAGCCAGGGCCTACCGCATCGAGGCGCGGTTGAGTGGCGCATCTTACGGAACACGACCTTCTAACATAAACAATTTAGCATAACATGGCATTATCGAGCAGAATATAGTTAGGCGAACAGAATATGCTGTGTATGATATGCTACAACGTTGTATAGTATAACATATTATCTATACCATAGCAGAGCCGAAACTAATATTACAAGTATTTATGTAAAATAATGATGCTTGTAAGTAAAATTAGTTCTCTATTATATCAGCCACATGAGTTCTGCATAATCTTGATATAGTGCTCATATAGCAATACGGGAAAAGTCTTTTTCGTACAGCATTAGGTTAAATTATAACATAGCTTGTAGTAGTAACAGAACTCGAACTTACTATTAACGCTTGTATAACCTCACTATACATATCTTATTGAAGTAATGGCAATATAATTTAGAATAGCGCAACTATGATATGATAGGTTTCATCTACTCTTATCAAATTCATGTCAACGCGGTATGTTGCGTAGGCTAAAGCTCGTTCGGCTTTCCACTTGTGTATTGCTTCGAAGCCCACCGTACGGACTTGGGCCTCCAGCACCCCCCCCACCCTTCCCCCACACCCCCGAGCTCCTTGCCCTCCGCACCCCACCCAACCCCTGCCTTAGACAAAAAACGGCAGAAAACATAAAGGTCAACAGAAGATTCCACCCGCCTACAAACTGTCGCGAGGCGTGATAGAAAAACCATAAACGTGGAACTCGGAAACATGAATCCCAAACCCTCGAATCCTAGACCTGAGACCCTAATTCTTGACTCTTGATTGGCCTTCCTTCCTCACGGCAAAGGCGGAGCGGGAACGGAAAGCAAAGATGGCGACCCGTCTGATCACTTGAGCTGAGGGTGCAGAGATTCTAGGCTTTCAGGCTTCGTGGGCTTTTGCGCGTTGAGGATAATGGTTTTGCCTCCCAGGTCTTGCTTCCTGAATACGTTTGTCGGTTTGGCTGCTCCCTGGTTGTTTCGTTGCCGCTTGGGGGCCTCTCCTTCCTACGGTCGAGGCCCCACCCGGGCCTGCACATCATCCCTGCTTCCACTTCTGGCAATCCCAAGAGCATATGTAGAACCTGTAGTGCATGTTGGTTCTACTGGTTATGCACGTATCTTTTCGAGCTATCTAGCCCTGCAGCTCGATAGTCTTATATGCGCGAGACCCAGCCTAGGTGCTGGAAGGTGTGACGATGAAGGGGGCGTATTTTTTACTCCGAAGGGAGATGTTGGCTCGCAAGCTGTCCCTGAATGGAGATGTCGGCTGGGGCTAGAAGGAAAGCAAGCCGCTTCACCCTGAAACGACATGTTTGCGGGCAAACCGTAATCCTGAACTGTCCCAAAAGCAAGAACGGGGAGCCCCAAAGCCTGCAAGGAGTTGCTGGGGTTGGAAGGCAACCCGTAAATCCTAAGAGGAGATAGTGGGTGTCAAACCATGCATGCCAGGAGATGTTGCATGTGGGACGGGCATGTTGGGAGGAAGCTTCAAATGTTGAAGCGAGATGTCGAACAGCAAACACGCCAAACCACAGCCACTCATCCTTTTGATGTGGAAAGAGTGTGTTGATGGAGAGCGTCTTTGTATCAATAGGCAAATTTGAGTTTCCGAAAATTAGGGGCACTTTTTTTTGGGTCGTTGTAATAAGGATCCTACTATTTAGGGTACTATATTGGGGTCCCCTATTTTCCGAAACTCCCAAATGTGAGAGCGTCCATTCCAAGGAGCCGCACGTACTGCAACAACTATTCGTTGTCGAAAGTTCTGTGTTTGATTCTGCGAACGTTTCCGAATCCCCGGATTAAGGCTCGGCCGTAGGCTTGTCTTTCACCTTTGATTTTCCGAAAGGGTTGTTGCCCGATTTCACTCACATCACTCGCACAGCCTGAGGCTCTGATTCAGGGCTTCATGTCTGGACGTGCATCTGCTGTGGGTGCATGCCTGAACCATTTTTAGCAGACCCGCAAGGGGAGTCCATGTCTGTAGTTCAACGTGGAGAGATTTCAAGACCCACGTGCACAAATCTTGGTTTCCAGGTGGCCTCACCACTCCTTGGCCCCTCCGCGCTTTTTCCCGATGCGCACTACGGTCACTACGGGACGTCAACTGCATCATGCTATCGCCACTGAGGAAAACGAGCAGCTTACACAAGCTGAGCAGGCAGGTGACCGGATTGCCTGTATCTTTCACTCACGCACTTACACGCTCTCTTGAAGGAGCTGCACACTCCAAGCCTTAAGCCCTAAACCCAAGACTCGCCCGTAAAGCTTCGAGCTCCGTGGCTGCGACTGCACTTGTGGCTCTAGTTTGTTTTTCTTGCAAACGGCGGCCTCCACAGACCTCAAGAATCACCTGGGCAGGCCCTCCGCCAACAGCTGCAGACCTACGGGACCAAGTTTTCTAACTTCCAGGCCGATCATCTTGGCGGTCTTCTTATCCATGTAAGACGATTCGACTTCAGTCTAGCGACTTGATTTGTCACTTCTCCAACTATGGCTGTCATGCGCGTTGCAATCGCTACGACTCTACGACCATTTAGTCTTGGAGGTGTGAATGGTTGCGGCCAAGGGCTTAAGGTCTGCAAGGCTTCGTAGACTCAGAGCTCAGGCCCTTGCAGGTCCAGCGTTGGGATGTGGGTGGCAAATTCACACAGCTTCGCATTTTATGAAGGCTTCGACTCGGGTTTGAACTTGGCATGTGATTGCACCGTCTGGCCTCTGTGCCAGGATGCTCTGTCGAAATCTGACAAAGCCGCAGCCTTGTATGTCTGCTTGCCGGCAAATCTCGCCGGCTCTGGTGCGCTTGACAAAATGACGGCTTTACTTCCCGAAAGCCCGGCCATGGGCGCTGTCACGTTGGATTTTGTGCGAGAAACAGCTCGAAGTTAAAGCAACCGTATACCGGATGGGCAGAAGCAGATCACAGCATTGACAGTCCTGGAAACTATCCGAGGCATCAGCATTTGGCTTGCTGCTACTGAGAATTTGGAGTTCATGGTTACTAGAGTCAGAATTATCAGACGGCTGAAGTACTTCCAGCTCTGAAAGGGCATGGTATCCTCTGCACCTCCAAGCAGTTGACCCGAATCTCGGGCCCAGGTGCTTGGGCAATACAAGCGGCAAAAGGGCCGAATGCAACGACGGACCGAGGCCGCGAGGCTTTGTTGTCGAGGAATTTAGGGTTTTTAGGGTCGCTTGCCTCTTGAGGTCCTCCAGAAAGAGAACGCGGAGCTCCGCGTCCGCAACGAGCGGAAGGAGGCCCAGGTGCTCAAGGTCGGTCGGCTGGGGAAAAGGGAAAAAGGGGGAGTGTTCCTTTTCAAGATGTCTTGTGAGTCTAGTGTCGATTCGGCTTCAGACTTTCGATGTCTGGTGCAGAATTTGCCTGCACATCTGCATTTCGAAGAGTTCCCCGAAGCAAACCCCCAAAAGGGGCCCCAGGCTCAAAGAGTAAATCGGTTTGCAGCTGCTTTTGAGTCTTGGCTGGCTTGCGGCTCCAGGAGCGAGATGCCCTCATCAAAGAGAAGGCAGACATGCAGGAGTCTGACTCTCAGTCCCTCGGTCTGGGCGGACGGATTGCTTCAACAGCTTTCTAGAGCAAGTTAGCTCTGATAGAAGCAAAGTCAGCAAAGTCGAAGGCACCACCGGAAGCTCCCTGGGATCATCGCGAACAGCCCACAAACCGCTCGAAGCATGGCATACGCATGCAGAAGATGATGAAGACTGGACACGAGTGTGGGCCAGTGTCGGAACCCGGAAGCCAAATACAAGAGAATCTGGGTTGCGTGCTTGCGATCGTGCATGCATTCCGTATTTTCGGCCATTGCGGCCGCCAGTGGGCGTTGGGAAGGCAGCGGCTTCGGTTCGAACTGTAGAGAGTTTGCAGTAAAAAGCTTCTCTGTGTCGCGGTCCTGTCGGGCTGCAATTCGGAGTGCTTACACAATCCGCCTCCACCCCGAATCTGACCCTGGCATGCTCAGGCGCTGCAAGGCTTTACAGGCTGAGCGGCAACAGCTGAGCGAACAGGCACGTTGAGGGTTCAAAGCACCCTCGGGTTCGGAAGGTGTCACTTCAGCTGTGACGTTTTGCTTCTCCCCTTAACGTAGATTTTACAAACATCGCACATCATTGGCCTGGACCTTGTAATCGTCGTTCTAGGCATGATGTGAGTNTCTCCCCTTAACGTAGATTTTACAAACATCGCACATCATTGGCCTGGACCTTGTAATCGTCGTTCTAGGCATGATGTGAGTGTCACCTTGATCAGGTGCAAGCGCTGAAAGCTTCCAATGGCAACGCGTGACACGCCATTGGCAGAAAAGGTGTGGACTCTTTTGTCACATTGGACATGTTCTTGCGTTGGGATACGTCTTGTTTAGTTTCAGGCC